>APFE030130193.1:0-17195 GCA_000404065.3 Pinus taeda
GGTTGACATTGATGAAACGATCTATATGACGCAGCCAGAAAACTTTGTATAGGTGATGCAGGGTCTATGGTTTGCAGACTTAAAGGGAAATCTATTATGGGCTAAAACAAAGCATCTCGAACAATGTATTATAAGTTTCACCAAGTTGTTAGCTCATTTGGTTTTGAGTCTAAACATAGTAGATGAATGTATATACCTTAGTTCTGTGGGAGTAAATTTTATTTTCTTGGTTTTATATGTAGATGACATATTGCTTGCCAGTAACAATAAGGATATGTTGCATCAAACTAAGAATTTTTATTTAAGAACTTTGAAATGAAAGATCTTGGTGATGCATCATTTGTTCTAGGGATTGAAATACTTAGAGATAGATCTCAAGGTATTCTGAGGTTATCCCAGAGGAACTATATCGATAAGATTCTAACAAGATTTGCATGCAAAACAGCAAACCAGGAGATACCCCTATATCAAAAGGAGATAAGTTTAGTTTGAAACAATGTCCCCAAACTGACTTAGATAAAAACCTCATGAAAGATATTCCCTATGCCTCAGCCGTGGGTAGCATCATGTATGCACAAGTATGCACGCGTTCGGATATTGCATTCATTACCGGAATGCTAGGGAGATATTTGAGTAACCCAGGTATGGAACACTGGAAGGCAGCCAAGCGAGTGTTGAGATACCTAAAGAGAACAAGGGACTATATGCTCACGTATCGGAGGTCGGAACAACTCGAGGTCACTGGATATACCGATTCTGATTTTGGAGGATGTGTCGACAGCATGAAGTCAACATCAAGATACATCTTTATGATGGCAGGTGGTGCTGTGTCATGGAAAAGCGCTAAACAGTCATTGGTAGCCTCCTCCACTATGGCAGCTGAATTTGTTGCATGCTTTGAAGCATCTAATCATGGCGTATGGCTGAAAAACTTCGTCACAAGTCTGAAAATTGTGGATTCTATTCAGAAACCACTCAAATTATTATGTGACAACAATTCAGCAGTGTTATACGCAACCAACAACCGAAGTTCGTCAAAGTC
Organism: Pinus taeda; assembly: GCA_000404065.3. Taxonomy (NCBI): domain Eukaryota; kingdom Viridiplantae; phylum Streptophyta; class Pinopsida; order Pinales; family Pinaceae; genus Pinus; species Pinus taeda. The sequence goes on from APFE030130193.1 coordinate 1,043, forward strand.
AAAGTACATTGACATTAAGTTTTTGGTTGTAAAAGAGAGAGTGCAGAATAATGAATTATGTATAAAACACATAGGTACAGACTCCATGATTGCGGATCCTCTTACTAAAGGATTAACACCCAAGAAGTTTCACCAACATGTTGCTTGTATGGGTGTAATATCTGTTTAGGATGATTAGAAAATGTGGGAGTCTGAATATGTTTTAAGTTTTGTTTTTGATGTTCTATGTAATGCAATTGTAAACATTTTTGATGATATATACAAGTTGCATTCAGTTTCAGTTTCATTATTTCTTTCTTTAAAGTTTAAATTTTTTGGCCTCATACAGTAAAGTAAAGGTGACTCAATTAGAAATAGGCATGTCTAATCACACTTGCGTGTAATTTCTAAACTATATGTCCAAATCAGATTCATGTCATTCAGTTATGTTGGCAGTGTGATCTATGTCAGTTTAGTTGCGAATAAATGTGACAAATGCCGCTTAAGTCCTTTGTTAGCATAATTGATGGACGGAATTGTTTAAGAAATACGATAAATAAAGACAGAAAAGTTGCATGCAATAAAGTTAAGGATATATAATCAAAAGGTTGCACTTGTCCATGTGGGAGATTGTTGGATTTAGAGACGTCTAATTACAATAATTAGGTTGGACATACGTGCATTATGATTATGATATCAAATACTATCAGCAAGATTACATTTATATAATGATTAAAATATGCCAAATAATGTGATTAATTAAGTCATGGCATTATACGTATTTAAATAAGGATTTGGATACAAATACATATAGAATAATGTTAATCAATTATAATTGTTAATGGATAGATTATAATTGATTGAAATAATAGCAGTAATAAATTTCTTGACAGCTAAATTTCGGCTGTCCAGATTTCTGGACAGCTAAATTTCGGCTATCCAGATTTCTTGACAGCTAAATTTCGGCTGCCCTAGGATTGGGACTGCTATAAAAGGGCTGAGTCTCCAAGGCTTGCAATCACTCAAAAAAATTGTCTGCTCCATTGAAGACCAGATACTCTGTCAAGGATAGCCAGAGAAAAGGATTGCAAGCTCTTGGAAGGATTCAAGAGCCAATAACTCAAGTCAAGACCAGGAGCCTTTGAAGATGGAAAGTAAGTTCCGCTGTGAATTCATTTTAATTTATTACAAAGGAGTAGATCTTGGTTAGGGTTTAAAGTAATTAGGAAAACCCACAAAGTAAATCTATCATAAATAATAACACATCTATCTTCAATATATCGATTCTCCTGTAAAATTCGTTTAGGTCATCTAACGTTGTTCACCTATACTTCGAGTCGAATGTTATGGAAACCGACGTTGAAAGTTTCCATCACGCTCAGGTTAAGGTAAGGTCTTGTAATTTGATCCATTATTGCTCTTCGCTTCTTCAATAGGAATCAAATTCTATTTTTAATGAGGATATTTTTTTATTTTTTTATTTATTTTTTTTAACTATGTTAAATTGGAGACTTTTTAAAGTAATCCTGACGATTCCAATGCAAGGAATTGAAACATACATCGTGTAGACCATTAAGTCATCTCACGGGAAAACCCTACACCCTTATGAATGTTACTTTCATTAAAAAATTATCACAAGGCCAAAAATGTATGCTTTGGAACTTGAATATATATGAAGTTAATTCCAATAACAAATTGAATATAAGATACCAACCATTAAAATATACAAAGTCTTTTCCTGATACCCATTGTACCTACCACATATATTAATATTCTAGATTGAACTGTCTTTTTTCATTGGTAGTAGTGATACTTTCAGATGTCTTTTCCTCCTACTTTATGCATATTCACTATCTTAGTTTTTTTTTGTTATTCTAGATTACTTGATTATATAGAAGCATAAAACTATCTTAAGCACATATTGATTATATACCAACACAGATCTATCTTAACCACATATCTAACATGCCCCAAGAGAACTTCAATCATCCCACCTAAAACCTCTATCAGGATTATATGAACCCTTCAAACCTTGGGTTAAAGTCTCTCCTCAATTCAGAATTAGACCCCCCCTTAACACATCTTCTCATATATGTTTAACGTATATATCCTACTATCACGCTAATTCCTTTATAAAGCATTATAAAGGATATAATCCCAAACATGCCTTTTCTGCCTACTGTACAGTCTTGAAACGGTTTCTGAGTCTAAACCTCATGGAAATCGCTATTGGCTATGTCAACGGCTCATACACATATGAACCATCCCCCTTCTCTGACTCTGATATAACTAATGGATTTTTTAACATATGCTTTTGCGTTAAAAGTCCCGCACCATATAAACTATCAGAAATATTAAATACTTGGGAATACAAAGGAATTAACACTCCAAACCCTTATAGTGGATCTCAAATCTATTACAACCAAGACTATAAAACGTCGAGTCCGTTCACCATTGCTTCTGCACTATTGCTCCAACCTCCACCAATTCCCGATCTCCGATATATTGTTATCGGCGATATCACAACATTCCTAAACTACTGACCCTTGGCGCCTTCGATCGTCGATATGCGATTTAATCGTGACCGTTGATCTAGCCACAATCAAACGGTCAACGATTAATAGCGCACATTCATTGTGATTCTCTCAGACTTAATTGTGATGCAATCTCAAGCATGAATCTTCCAAATCCAACTGTGGTTGAGCGTTAACTCTTCACGCTTCTTTGTCCAATGTCTTTACTTAGTTTGTTTCCTCATTTTCTTCAATCTTCTGCATGGTTCGGGTTTCCAAAAGATTCTGGTCCTCACTATTCCTTTGCTTCCACTATTCAACTTCCTCTGAACTGGACTCCTTAGTGGATTCTTGCTTCGCAATTCCTCTCCAAAGCTAACTCTGGGTTTCACTTGGATTCAATGATTCCTCTTAAATCCTCTGAAGCATATTACACCTCTGCGTACTTCAAAATTCTGCCTGTAATTCATTACAGAACCTACAAGTTCATAATTTCCATGTAATACAATCATCCATTACCCATTCACACATCTATTCAGTTCCAAATGAACCTCTATATATTAACATGAACAATTGATTACAATCAAGACTCCTGGTCTCTCACACACACATACATAGGCCTGATTCTACTATTAGTGGCCTCCTCCTATTGAACGTGCAGGTTCACTTATTTATAAGAATGCATTGGATTGGATCCTTGAGACTTTATCCATTCCATCTTTTCCTCTGTTTTAAAACAGAAAAGTCTTCTTATCAGCTTCCCATTTAATGCTCAAAAACTCTCTCTTGTTCCTAAAATCATGGAACTGTTTAAGAGTTGGATTTGACTTCTACCACTCATGTTCTCATTTATTTATTTTGAGAGCATTTACAAATTCTCCCATTATCTAATAAAATCACACTTAAAAGCCTAAATATTACACTGACTTGAGACTTAGGAAAACCATTTCCTAAAATGCATGAACCCCTATGTCTACTATTTACAATGATTTTCCTTGGGCTGAATGCTCCTGCATCAAAATCCAAAAGTAGAAAATATTCATGATCTCCTGATCATGTGTCTTTTGGTCTTGGTCTTCCTAGATCCCACACTTTGTTCTGTCACTGTCCAGACACTTTGTTCCTTTGTTGCTGCTGCATCTCTGTTTTCTTCTTCTTCTTGTCAATCAGGTTCAACTTGTAATTGATCTTGCTTGCTTTTGTTGCCATTTTTCTCCATTTGGTCTGCTTCATCATCAGCTCCCACATTTCTTTAATTTCTATGTCCAGCATATCTTTGTGCTGGTCCATATTCTCCGCCTTACTTCTTTCTCTTTCTTTGTGTTCCAAGTTACTGTTGTTGTCTTCTATGCTGACTTTTTCTTTGCTTGCTCCAACTTTTGGTTTGCTTGCTCTTGCTTTAACGCTTGTTGTGACTCCTATGCTGACTTCTGCTTGGCTTACTGCCATTTTTGCTGCCTCCCTATCTTCCTTACCCTCTTTCATGATTAAATCATGACTGTTCAACATTCTTTCCAGCAATTTAACTTCTCTGCTCCATGGATTGAATTCCTCCACAGAATCTCCTTCTTCCATCTTTATTTGGTTGTTCACTTGTGCCAAATCTCCTCCAGCATTTGCAACAAAACCTGCACACTCCAAACACTTGTTAAAATAAAAATCATAAGGCTATTGTGCCTTATCTTCCTTTGAAAACAATTCAGTTTGCTACTCAGTTTCCTCCTCCTCTATTAGCACATCAGTATGTTGATTCGAATTCTCAACAAAATTCACGAGACTGTCAGTTAGTCTCTCTTTCACACCATCTGTTCTAATGATGTCTTCCGGCTTGGGTTCATAGTAGTGAACTTCTCCTTCTTTAACCTGCTACTAGTTATCTTCACTTTGAAATTGTTTGATTCCTACCACCTCTTTACCATCTTCAAACAACCTCCACTCAATCTCTCTGATCACATACTCATACTCATTCATGTTTTTTAATGAACCTACAAATAAATTATTGCATCTTCCTGTCTCCATGGCTACTTGAGACACATCTTCTTCTTCAGAAACTGTAACTGTAGCTTATGTTCTACCATTCTCCAACAGTTTAATTTCCTCTTCAGACTTAGCAAGCACTTGATCACAATGCTCTCTTCTTCTAGCTTCATCCTTTATCCATTCCATCTTTTCCTATGTTTTTAAAATAGAAAAGTCTTCTTATTAGCTTCCCATTTAATGCCTAAAAACTCTCTCTTGTTCCTAGAATCATGGAACAGTTGAAGAGTTGGATTTGACTTCTACCACTCATGTTCTCATTTATTTATTTTGAGAGCATTTACATATTATCCCATTATCTAATAAAATCACATTTAAAAGCCTAAATATTACATTGACTTGAGACTTAGGAAAACTATTTCCTAAAATGCATGACTCCCTATGTCTACTATTTACAATGATTTTCCTTGGGCTGAATGCTCCTGCATTAGCTTTCTTGGTTGCAAGTGAGACCCAACTAGCTCTTCTTAATGCTTCCACTTGAAGGGGTTCAACTACATTCCTCTTTACTAGGTTCATTTATTTTCCCAAGTTGTTAATGGATTTCGGGTCCTATAGAATGAGAACGTACCTTACGTGCGCACGTGAGTTCCTAGTCAAGGGTTTTGACTAAGGCTTTTCCCATTTTGTGGATTTTTTTTTAACTCTAGCCTTATACGCGATCTGGCAACATAATTTTCTTTTTCCTTATTTCCTCTAAGGACATATCCCAAAGAGGAATGAAGTAATTATTAAATTTTTCTATACTTTCTAATTAATTAATTTTTCTTACTATTTTTTGCAACATCTTGCTCTATTCTTGTTTCTGCAAAATGCTACTACACCATTATGTTTATGATACTCTAAAGGATTTCCACTGTTGGTTTGTAATAACGCTATTTTTTAAATATCCGGGTCATTATCTAGAGTCTGAGAACCTCCATATTTTTCTCTAGACCCCAGGGTTTACCATCTTACCTACAGGAAAGGACAGCTTTGGCCAACGGGTTATCACCATCAGCCATAACTAACATATCCCAATTTTCATAGATTTCATTATATCTCTATTTACCCACATAATAACATTCTAACTCCCTATATATGTTCCTAATAAAACGATAGGTATTGTATGTCTTTCTAGGTTTCTTTTAATTACTGAATTCAAACTCCCAAGCTTTGATGGTTGGTTGGCCAACTAGGTCTCCATGTATATGATGCTTGTGGTGTTTCTCTTGAGATGCCCTTGATGCTCTTGAGTTATGCATTGGAATCCCGACGATATCTAAAGGTGTTGAAGAGGCTTTCATGATGTATCAAGTTTCCCTCTACAACTCAGCTTCATGATTGATGCCACTTGATACAATTTCTACACTCATGAGTTTGTTCTTGCACTTATGGTTACTACATCATGTATAATCTCAATAGGAGGATGCAAAGATGGTTTTGATATGTTTCATGGTCTGGACAAGATTTTCAGGTGCTATATATTCTTATCAATAATTTGGAGGTAGTTTTGAGTTGAATATTTTGTGTTTTCTTTGATCCTCTGCCCCAACCACTCCCTTGTAGGCCTGTCCATGCGAATGAGATCGAGTCATTCATAACAAGGCTTATCCATTTGATTGCAGTCAAGAAATGACATTTTTGTGCCAACGACTATGTCTATAAGATAATGTTTCTCGCATTCCTCGCACATCTCATATGGTTTAAATGATTTTATGATATTTCTTGTTTGGGAATTTTCATAAAAGATTCTAATTAACTAAATCAACATGTTTGAATGAAGTTTGAAGTGTGAATGCCTTAATGGAGTGAGTAGTCGAGAGAGTGGAAAAACTTGTTTAAAAAGAAGAGCAAGGGACCTATTTGGGGTGATATTGTGCACCCAATGTCATGTAGAGGTAAGATAGAAGCTACAGATCGAGCTCATAGAGGGTGAAAGTTTACATAAGTGTATGGAAGAGATCATGGAGTGAGAAGATTCATTGAGAGGGAAAGTATTGTTTTTGGTGAGGAACAATTTATGATGGAGTTTACAGAAGCCTGCACACAGGATATTCAGAGGGAAAGTTTTCATTTGATTGTGTTGGTGAAACAAACTTATCATTCTAAAGATAGAAGTTATGGCGTCTAATATGTAGTAGCTAGCATGTTTATGATTACAAAGATTTTTTTTGGAGGATGGATGCATATCCTTGAATAGTATATATATTGTTGTTGAGTAGTGTTTGTAACTCACCATAAAATATTTTTTTTTTCATATGATTGATTCCAAGAGGGTGTTTTATTTTGTGTATGTTTCTAATAAAGATGTTGGGAGTCGATATGTTGCTTGTAATTGGGTTGTTGAGAGTACTGATTTGTTAAAAGAAGTCTTTCGGTAGAAATCACATGAGAGAATTTTTTGGCCGATGCATTTCGAACCAACAAGTGTGGTTCATCCTCAGGACCAGATGAAGAGGCAGACCGTGGCAAAGGCTTAAATAGAGAGCAATGTAGAGGCATAATTTCAAGTAACGCCTATATTTGAACAATAATGTTTAAATTATAATATTATATATTAATAAATTAATATATAATTAAACATTATTGTTCAAATATAGCCGTTACTTGAAATTATGCCTCTACATTGCTCTCTATTTAAGCCTTTGCCATGGTCTGCCTCTTCATCTGGTCCTGATGATGAACCACACTTGTTGGTTTGAAACGCGTCGGCCAAAAAATTCTCTCATGTGATTTCTAACGAAAGACTTTGTTTAATTCATTATGGATCACAGAATCTTGAATACAGAAAGTAGATTTGTTGCTGATGTAATGGAATTTTTATTGTTGAATTGATGTCGATGTATTGATATTTTATTAGAGAAATCAAGTTGTTGTTGTTTTGTGCAGGGGTCGAGTTTAAAATATTTTGAAATGAGGACTTAGATGAGAAATAATTCGAGATAGCTTGGCGACGAAGGTATGGGTGTTCCTTGCCAATGGTGGTCGATAACTTTAGCTGAAGAAATAGAATTCTAATAGTCTAATAGGTATTGAGTGAGGCTTGTTGGGGGTTAAGGATTCCAGTGGATGGGTGTTCACAAAGTCGATTTAGTATGAGAAGCTTCCTTATTGGACATAGCTAACCATGATGATATAAAATGATTTCTTTGATTAATAAAATTTGATGCAAAGCAACAACAACAACAAAGGGTGGATTTGGATCCGAAGGGGTTTTTCCACCAGAGATTCTTGTGTCCATTGAACATGTGATTGTTTTTATTGTTCTATGGCTTTCATGTGATGGTCATGGTATTTATATTTTTTATTTACTCAATTGGTTAATACATTATATGAGATAATCTACTAATAGCATAATGTGTGACTGAATCAGTAAATTATAAATGATTTTTAAAAGTATAAATATAGACCTTTTCACTATTGATTCACCACGTCCCTCCCACCCCTCAATGAGCACATTTCCAATAGAGTGTAATTGGTTTGGCCCAAGAGTCATTAGAGAAATTTTGAGGTCTAAAATGGGCCTCAAAACAAAAATGTACAACCAAAATCAACTTTATGAGAACCAATAGGATTTAATATGATTAGGTCAACCATGGGGGATGATTCACCATTTTTGAAGTAAAAAAGTAAAAGTATTAAAAAAAAATCAACTCGTATTTTCAACTTATTTCCCTATGGTTTTACTTAAATTTTGAGTGAAAGCACTCGTTGGATGCATAATTTAATTCCTTATCCAAGGAGTACCCTTGTTGCATACTTTTTATAGGCCCCACTACATGAAAAATGAGAAAGACATGAAAAACGTGATTGCAATCACATTTTTCACGCATTTCACATTTTTCATGTAGAAGGGTCCATAGAAAGTATGTAACATGGGTACTCCTTAGACGGGGAATTAAATTTCACTTCCAATGACTTATCCCACTCAAATTTTGAGTAAAATCGTAGGGAGATAAGTTGAAAATATGAGTTTAAAAAGTAGTTTTTTCTTTTTTTCCTCTAAAATTTGATGATGTAATCTAATCTTATTTTATTACTTCCACTATTATTTTAAAATATTCCTTAGGAGGCTTGTTTTAGACCTCAAAATTCCTCTAATGGCACATTTGTTCCAACATGATCATTGGCATATATAATGAATTTCTACATTAGAAAACTTGGATTTTAGTAGTAAGATTACTTTTACGATAATGAGTATCATACGTTGCAGAAAATGTTTGTATCTTTAGGATGGAATGACCATTGTCTCACTGACAATTAAGTACAATTCCTGGCGTGCATTTATTTGAGGCATACAATCCCTGCCTTTTACCGTATAAAATCAATCCAATTTGGAGCACTCATATATTGCAAAAATTTAATGAGGATGCTTTGTTGTCCACCCAAATTTAATGAGAATCTACTTCATGCTATGTGGGGAGTCGTGTTAGCCACACATTTCAAAGCTCTCTTAGGTCATGTATAAATAGGAAGAGACTTTTAATTTGTAAATCATAAACATTGGTGACAAGAGGAAGGAGTTCATTCTCTTTTACCTTTTGTTTTTTCTTGTTTGGAATTCTACTACTATTGAGGTAGAGTAGCACTTTTGTGGAATTGATGTTTATGATGATTAAATTTTCTAGTTTACAAGGAACTATGTGTTTTTATGCGATCGTTTTTTAAGTTTTCATCTTTTAATATTGTTTTAACATTGAAATGTTATGTATTTTTTGAGGTATTATCATGGCATGTTAGCACCTGGGTAGATATTAAATTTTGAATGCTAGTATAAAGGCCTTAGTTGATAGTGAATCCCACAAGTTCCTTCACTATCTTAAATCCTAGAATTTTAGTCACCATTTTCACGTGTGTTGGGAATTCTTATTCAAGGCTTTTCCAATCAATGAGTGGCATTGAAACCCTAGATCTACCAAGATTTTAATGCCAAACAAAAATAAGAACTAGTCCTATTCGTCTCCATTATCCTTACCTATCTATCTTCAAACCCTAACTAGGTCACTTAACCTAATCTTAAACTTAAAACCATAAAAAATATGTCCAATATAGAAAAACCATAAAATATACCTTACAAACCCTATGCACTACATTTTTATCTATCCCTTGGCAACATTTAAACCTAATTACTACTAAAATAAGGTCATCCAACCTTACTTAATTATAGGTTTTTTTTTTTTTTTCCTGTGGAAAAAGCCCACTTCCTTTATTAAGAAAGACACTGCATTTTTCAGATGTGTTGCATATACAATATTTTAGTCATAGCCTGACCTTCATCAGCCCATTCAAAACTGTGTGCGCCATTTAAGGCTTTTAGAAAACCATAGAAGCTCTATAAATATAAAGTGATGCTCTTCGCAGAGAGCTCTATAACTATCTGTTCTAGTGAAAGTAAAAGCAATGGATATTTACATATGGCTATTGGCTACTGATCCAAAAAATACTTAATTATGGGGTTTTAACCAAGAAACTAAAAGTTTCAACTGTGAAAATTCAAATTTGATTTTTCTTAGTCCATCCCTTGTTCCCAAACATTCCTGGTGTGCATTTATTTGAGACACACAAACCCTGCTTTTTTCCCTATGAAATCCATGCAATTTGGTGTATTCTTGAACAATGGAAACATACATGTGAAAAATAAAAATAAAAATATTGAATTGTATTAATTTTACCTATGATAAAAAAATACTCTCTAAGTTGAATCATTCAATTTGGCTTTGAAATGAAGGTTGAGCATGGATTTGTGTGAAGTAGGCGAAAATTGCCTTGCTTCACTAAAATGCACACCCAAGCTTCATTTAGTGGCCAATCAATTGATTAAAAATGTAGATTGTTTATTTAATAATTTTACACACCTTTAAATTGTTATATCCTTACTTTGAGCTTAAGTATTTATACTTTAGATTTCATACAAGATTTTAAGTTTTGCTTCAACTTGCCTTATGTGAAAGTTATGTATAAGTGGGAAACATAGTTATGTAGAATATTTGTAAAAAAGGATGCAAGGTTATATCCTAAGGTTAGGATGTTTCCAATCATGTCCTATTTCAAATTTCATTACCAATACTATAATTGGTTTGTCTTGGGAGTGCATATTTGTTCCGACTATGATCATTGATAGATATAATCATTGCTATACTTGGATTTCATTGTATGATAGTTCCTTTATGAAAATGACTATGATATGTTGCATAAAATGGTTTTATATTTAGGTTAGAATGATCATTATCGCACAATAAATTAAGTATAGGTCTTGGCCTGTATTTATTTGAAGCACACAAACCTTCACTTTAACCCTACGAAATCGGTCCAATTTGGCATATTCCTACACACTATATTTTTTGTGTGCAAAATTACTGTTAATTATGTGTAAAAAATACTCTCCAATATGAATCATTCAATTTGTACAGTAATGAAGGTTAGGCATGCATTTTTGTGAAGTAAGCCAAAATTGCATTGCTTAACTAAAATGCATGCTAAGGCTTCATTTGTTGGCAAATTTGATTGATTCAAATTATAAACTATTTACTTAACTACTTTAGACACTTTTGAATTATTATATGCTTGATTTGATCCTAAATAATGTTGCTTCAGATTTCATACAACATTCAAAGTTTTGTTTCAACTTGCATTATGTCAAATTTAGTATAGGTTTTTCTTCAACTTGTTGTTGGGTAGAACAATTGTCCTTTTGATTCAAAGCAATAGTTCCAACTTTTCAAATTAATTATCAATCTCATTATGGTTTGTTATTGCAAGGTTGTTACACAAAATATATGCAATAGATGATGGCTAGTGCTAATGAATGTCAAACTCAATCATTATAATCACACTCTCATCAACTCAACACTTTAGTTGTTACACTCTCAAACCTTGTTCACACTCTCAAGAAATAAACACCCAAAGCGAAATAAAACCACTACGTCACATTTTCACTCTTATTGGGAAAATAACAACACTCATGGAAACCATTCTGTAAATAAATGTTGAAATACACATTCAAATGAAATGAACACCATCAAATTGTAAGAATAATTAAATAACTTTCACACTAACAAAGGGATTGGTCCGAGACCTATGATGTTACACAATACATAGGTTATAAATATGCAACCATTAAAGCATCAACAAGACTAATAATAACATCAAGAACAATCAAACATGAATTATAACTAAGGTGAACTAAATCAAGCAACTACAATACCTTCCTAACTAGTGAGCCCTACCAAGAATTAGGACCCTTCCTTCCTAACAACGGTTGGTACATTACATGACACACAAGCTAGTCAATAGAAAGGTATGGTGTGACAAATTATTGAGATTTCATTAATGAAACATATAGGATTACAATGTTGGTTCTCTCCTGCTCCATCACTATCTATATATTTATATATATTTATCTCGTGCACACTGAGAGTACACCTCTTTATAATTTCAAATTGCAATGATAAGATCATAGTGAGAATCTCTTTATTCTCATGAGAACTAATTTCATAGTACATAATTAGTAATTTGATAACAATTTCCAAGGTTAGGACAAAGTTGTAATAGTTTTTCCAAGTTACAATAATTATCAATTGAAAATCCTAACTATTTCAGTTGTGTTGTCTATAGACTTCTCCTTGACAGTTGAACTAATTTTTGACCAAATGCTTTCCAAATTGATCTTCATAACTAATTGAAGGAGGTTAGCATGTCAAGAAAAGTTCTTTATGTGTAACAACAAATCTCAATGAGTCATTGTCCTTTCCTTGGCGAGGCAAAACTACAAAGTGTAATCTTGCAAAAGCATCTCAATAGACCACAAACCCTGTAACAACCCAATTGTTAGTTTTACAAGAAAAAGTGCCTAAAATAATAATTCTCATACCAAATTACAAGTAGAATTGGATCCTAAGGATGACATATAGACATACCTAGGTTGATATTATTTGTTACAGTGGCATAGTATGGTCTTGAGAATTAAAAAAGGTAAAGAAAATGTAGGAAAATGAGTGCTAAAAGATGTTAATTTCACGTCTCGACATCTACCCCCAACTTAAGTATCTGCATGTCCATATCCCCATGATTTCATGTCCCAACATCCCTATCCCACTATGCCTTAACTGCTAGTTCTTATGTAATAACGTCTTCCGTAGGTTCTTGTGGAACAACATTTTGGAGTTCTTCATCTTACTCTCCAACTTGAATTCCAACTAAAATAATGGTTTTCCTTTCACAATATGCTTCCTCCAACACTTATTTACATCCATCACATAATCTAAATGAAATTACTTTTGTCGGGGTTTCTAATCAATTTTGTTTTCTAGACTGAAGTTCTCCTTCATCGATGGTAAGTTGTTTCCTTAAATTCTCATTTTCCCCTTTCAATTTATTAATTTGCTCAATAAGGAGGTCAAATTCAAACTTATCTAGTAGAGAGACATCTTCTTGTTCCTTTTCTAGCTCTTCCTCTTTCTATTATTCCTTAGGTCCCTTTGATTCAGCTAGAACAACATGAACTTTAGGTGTCGGGGTATGTTCTTTTACAAATTATTCCTTTTTCTCTTCATTTTGTTGTCCCTTAGACTCCTTTGATTCTGATGTATCATTGCATTCCTTATATATTGGAGTAGCTGAGGGTGTAACAATTACCCACACTCTCGTCTTAGCATTCTTTCCACCAAATGGCTTCTTCAATTTCCTCTTTTTCAGAGCAGTTTGTACATGATCAATTCATATAATAATATTTACATGAAAAATATTGATAAAAAATATATTACGGAAAACTTCCCAAATCCTCTCAACAACTTCCCCTCAACTATCAAAATCTATATTTACTTCTCTTATTTAACATTAATAATATATTAAATAAAAATAAATATTTATATTAAATATATTTGGTCAAAATACACATTTTCCATTACAATATTATCAATCTTAATTGCATATTACTGAATTTGGAGATTAAAAAAGTATTACCTAACGAATTTAAAGATTAAAAAAACTATTACCTGTGGATAAACTATTAATGTAAAATAATATAACACGATGTATTATTGGATGTGAACATCTTAAATTGAATTATATGCTATAAGCAATACATATCTCTATATGTGCCGCACGACTCCGCCATGTGAGCATTGCCTCTATATGCACTTTATATTATTTGTCTCAATCATACCTTCATGACTTGTTTTATGCCCTTCGTCACGTTTTTAAACCTGATTTTATTCACACACAAAACTTTTCGCATGGATTTGATCTTAAGGGGTCGATGTATAAGGTGTTTTTTTAAATGGTGGTGTTGTGATGCAAATTGTGGCAATACATGTGAACTGGAATCTATTTTTTAATGTAATACATTATATAAACAACATTATATGTTTCGTTTTTTAATATGGAGAGTTGGCTTTCAGAATTTGATTAATTTGATGTTATGTTTTTCAATGCATAACAAGTCCCACAAAAGTTTTTAAGTCCCACAAAAGTTATAACAAGTCTTATTTTGGAGATGATAATTAACTTTGAATAATATTTGCAATTATGTGCAGGGGCACTTCTCTTAGAAGTTTGACCCCATTTTGGCAATTGTTTCTTCCCATTAGTTTTTGTCTAACTCCCCGACCATCTATCTTATACACGTTTGCAAGATGTTCATTAAACTTAGTGTTTATTTCATTAATAATTAATTAATAAATTTTAAAAAGTATCAATTAAAAAAAATAGTATAGATTTATTTTAAATACGGTTTTAACATAAAATGAAAAGATCTAACCTTTTCATGTACAAATTTAAATTTATAAGAGTCGATATTATTTAAATGTTTTGTATAGTGAAAATTTCAATTTTGATGACGAACACACAAGGTTACACATCATGGAACGATTGGTATAGGGCATATAGATATGAAGGTGGGTAGTTAGTAAGAGTAAAAGGTAAAGGCACATCATGGAACAATTAGTATAGGGCATATAGGTGTGAAGGTGGGTAGTTGGTAAGAGTAAAAGGTAAAGGCTAGGTTACACATCGTGGAACAATTGGTATAGGGCATATAGGTGTGAAGGTGGGTAGTTGGTAAGAGAAAAAGGTAAAGACTAGGTTATAAGTGCTCCTCTGGCTATCCCTACAAAAACAGTATTTCTGCCTCCAGATTAGGGCATCCATAACAAAACAAAAATAAGATAAAAGTGAAAATTTTAATATAGTGTCATACTAACGAAACATGATTTAAGTAAATGTGAGAAAAAACATATTCTAGTTGTAAAATAAATCTCTGAACTCAATTAAAAATTATCAATTGAAAAAAATATCAAAATAACCTTATATCTTACTACCTAAAGAATATTATACAATAATTTTATAATAAAAATTAATTAATAAACAAAAAAAACTAGAAAAACACATGCAGATATTGTAAATGTAATAATAACCGTTGTAAATATAATAATAATCACTTAATATAAAAAGCAAATTCAACAAAACTATTTCAATAATCATAACCACAACCTAACAAACTCAAAAAAACCATTTCAATAATCATAACCACTGATGCAAGAGCATCCAACTCAGGCACCATGACCGGGTGTCAGTCTCGGCCAGGTCACAGAGAAGTTAAATTTACTTTTATTAGTCTTTACGCTGGTTGACAGGAAAGTAGGTAGGGCTTTTACTCTTATTCTCTTTCACTTAGTTAAAAGTAGTTGAACAGTTAGGAATATGTGTTCGTTTGTTGTTAACAGGTCAAGATTATTATTTTATTTTAAAAGGAAAAAGACAATGTATCTGAAAAGAAAATCCTGTCATAATGTGGGATGAATGACCAACAACTAAATAATTGTAAAAGTTTAACTGAAAAACAATTGTACAGTTTCATTAACTGGAACAGAAAAGCTATAAATGTAACAGGACTAAATGATGGAGGGGTTCAGTTCAAGACCACTCACACTCAAATAAAAAGTAACAATAGAGAAATCAAGATTGTTGTCCATCTGCGTGTCTATTTTCATTTACTAAGTTTTGATTGAAAGCAGTTTGAGTATATAGCCACTAACTACAGATTCTGTAAAATAGTCCTTTTCTTTTATGTTTCCTGAGAGGAATAACCAATTCATTTAACAATATTAAAGAACAGAAACAACACGAGAGTTTGCAGTCTTTCTGTAACAATGAACGAAGACAAAACTAGGAGCAACACAACCAGAACTTTTAGAAGCCAAGAAATCAAGTTCGAACAAAACTTCCACTATTCTATTTTGAAGACAGTCTTATAAAATTATCAACACATTTACAGAACTAGGCAAAGTAACACAATATATTTCAATTAACAAACCGAAGATACGTAACAGCAATTCCAACGACGAGACCGAAGAAAACAAGTCACGAACGAGCCCAGGTAAATTAAATTTCATATTATTACATCGTTCTGAATTGTTCTCCTTTCTAGAACTGCAAAGGCCCAAGTAATAGAATCATAGAACCAGACTGTATACACCTAAAACCGTGAACGTCCAAACCCTAAACTATAAAGCCTGGGAGAGGGTTTTGACTACGATATACAAATACAGTAGAATACGCATAGACCGAGGATGATGAAACCCTAGGTGAGGGTTTGGAGGAGCATTGCGGTTACAAACCGAAGAAAGCGACCAGGATCCAGTGGA
>APFE030130194.1:0-24482 GCA_000404065.3 Pinus taeda
ACTTCAGATGAAGCTGATAAGGTCCTTAGAGAATTTCATGCAGGAGACTGTGGAGGGCACTTATATTGGAAATCCACAGCTGATAAAATCCTGAGGGCTGGATTCTATTGGCCCTCCCTGTTTACTGATTCAAAAAAGTTTGTAATGTCATGTCATAAATGTCAGATCTTTGAAGGGAAGAAGAAGTTACTCCCCTTACCCCTCAGGCCCATTTCAACTGAAAAACCATTTCAACAATGGGGCTTAGATTTCATTGGAGAAATTCACCCTTCATCCTCAGGCCAGCATAGATGGATCCTGACAGCTACTGATTACTTCACCAAATGGATAGAGGCCATACCTTGTAGACAAGCAAATGACTCAATTATCATACAATTCCTAGAAACCAATATCTTGTCTAGATTTGGTTGCCCAGAGAAAATCATAACAGATAATGCAGTTGCCTTTAAATCGAAGAGAATGATCAACTTCTGTCACAAATATCATATCACCCTAGGTCATTCAACAGCCTATTACCCTCAAGGCAATGGCCTAGCTTAGTCCTCCAATAAAAGCCTAATCAACATCATTAAAAAGGTCTTGGAGGAGAACAAAAAGAATTGGCATAAGAAGCTGGTAAATGCACTATGGGCAGATAGGTTGACCACTAAAAGATCTATTGGTACTAGCCCATATGAGTTGGTATATGGCCTGGAAGCTCTGTTCCCATCATCCCTTGGGATCCCTGTGATCAAATTGCTGCAGGAAATACAGGCTGAACCCAATGATATCCAGAGAAGGATCAATCAAACAAACAAGGGAAGAAGTGTATCATAGAACCCAGGTTCTACAAGAAAAGCTTAAAAAGGTGTTTGAAAAAAGAACAAAGGCTGAGGACTTTTTTATAGGCAAAAAAGTATTGAAATGGGATTCTAGGAGGGAAGACAAAGGAAAGCATGGCAAGTTTGACTTTCTGTGGAAAGGGCCATTTATAATTCAAGCTGTGCAAGGTAACAATACCTTCTTCCTCAAGAGTCTAGATGAGCCAAACAATGATGAAGGCCAAGTGAATGTGAGAATGCTCAAACACTACTATGATCCATGAGCATAGGATAGCCCCATATTGTACATAAATGTCTATATTTTCAAGCATTTTTCTTTTTTACAATAGATATATAGAAGCACAACTACAACAGACTTTGAAGAATGATCAGCAAAATCATATAAAAAATGACATAGATACTTGAAAAAAGCTTAATAAATAGAAATGAGCAAGGTCTTCAGAGCAGAAAACCAATGACAGGCAGTGATACATGTGAGCAAGTCACGAAATGTTAATCCTTGCTCTAAAGAGGTCATGAGATACTGCATACCATCTCACTGGTTGCAGATCAAAGGTGGCAATGCTAGAGCAAATTCACTACAGTGAGAAGAAGAAAATAAGGCTATCTGACCTACTGTTCTTGGCCTTCCACCAGGAAAAGCCATCCCCAAGTGGAGCCACTGTTAGGTTCCTATACCAATAGGTTTCATCTTTCATGATTGACAGTGGAAGGGCTAAATATGTTCATCATTGCAGGCTGCAAAGGTTCCACATTTTGTGTACATGCTATAAAAATTAAAAAATGAAAAGAGGGTATGCCTTAAAAGAATAATCAAAAGGCAAGAAAATCAAGTGGTCAAGAAAAAGTGAAAATGAACCCCAAACTAAAGACCAGGAAAGTGGCCAGTCAAAACGCCACTACTAGCTTTTGGGCAGTATCATGCTTTGCAAATACTGCTGCTAATCATACTTGATGGATGGACCAATAATCTAAACTGGACCATGCCATGGTTAAATTTCTTGCTGCAGAATAGAGAATGTTCCCTGACCAAACAGCTCAAGCTTGGTAGATGACTAGCTAGGTAGAGAAATAAAAGTGCCCAACGGCTTAATCTAGGGCCTTGGAAGAAATAAGGGTAGGTTTTAGATAGGAGGGCAGTCAAAAGAAAAAGAGGACAATCAGGGTCTGCTAATTCAAGTGTACCCACTTTAAATGAAGAAAAAATGTTAGCATTACTAGGATGGGTAAGTAGTGCAAGGTTGCAGAAATGGAGGGCCATCACCGATTGGCTTACTAAGTGAAAAAACTCATGCCACTCAGGGTATTGGCATCAAAAGTAGAGAGTGGAGGACAAGCATTAGAAGCATGTCTAATTTCCCCTATTTTCTCCCAAACTTCATTTTACTAACACCCCCAAGGGCCTTGAGATTTGCTCAGGTTTCCAGTTCCACTTCATTTCATGATAAACTACTTGGTCAAACCATGAAGTTCAAACATGAAAAGAAGCCACATTTTTTGTGTAAAAAAATATTTCTCATCATTTCATTTATCCTCAAAATCCTAAGTTAAGTTTTACCTATTAGAACTTAGCTTTACACCTTCATTCACCTCACAAAGCCATATTAACCACTAATGTACTATTTAGCTCCCTAACTTCCCCCTTTCCCTAATTCTATTATAATCTATGAAAAATTTCCCAAAAAAATATCTATAAAAAACCCTCCCCCTAGCACTATAGCTATATAACCCTTCTTTGGGAAAATATTAACCTATCTGGGGTTGGTATTAACCCCTTTGTCCCTAAACTATGGCTTCTTTCAAGAAACTCTGGTGAAAACCCAAAAAATTTGAAACCTCGCCATCATTAACCCATGCACCCCTTTTTTCCGCCTTAAACCCACTTTATTATAAAGTTTTTTTTAATTAAAACAATTTATAATACATGCACCCAAAAAACCCATATCCTAAAGTTTTTACCCCCCCCGCGCCCGATTTAATTAAAACCCATTTTAAATATTTGGGTGGGTCCCCCTTACCTAACGCACCGTCATGTCATGATCGCTGCCCACCGCATGATCGTTGACCCCGCCCATCTAACGGTGGGCGGTCATTCCTGTGGAGAAGCCGCCCGACCTTTTGAGTCCGGGGGATGGGCGGTATTGCCGCCGTACCCCCACCACGCGTCAGGCGCCGGCGGTGTTCGCTGCCCCCCCCCCCTCGATACCACTTACCGCCCTCATCCCTTCCGGGGAAACCACTTACCACCTCCTCCCCGCATTGACGTCACGCCCCCGTCAGCATGACGTCACCCATCCTTGCCGCCACCATGCATCCACGTCGCATCCATGTCACCCGTCACCCTGTCCACCCTGCCACCGTGTCACCGCCACCTGGGCAGCCACGTCAGCTGCCACGTCACCCATCCGTACCCAGGCCCATGATGACGTCAACATGACGTCATCACCAAAAAGGCTCCAATATTCCAAAAATGCATAAAAAGGCAAGAATTAACCATTATTTCTCATTGCTTTTTACTATTTCCGGAGCTCCTCTGCATGTGAAAATCGACTTGCAACAGTCAAAACACAAAAGCCACCCACCAAAGTTGCTGCCGCATCCATTATCAACCCGAGTACTTGCAATTCGACCGGTGCAAACGCCTGCCATGCCATAAAAACCAGGTATTTGCCGCAGGCGTCCTCTTTACCCATTGTTATCCTTTGCTATCCTAATTTCCTGCATAAGAACTCTGCCAAAAGCTCCCCATTGATAAATTGACCATTGAAATTTACTTAAGAAGCCAGTAAAACCCTTGCGTGACAAAAATCTTGAAGAAACCCGTGCCCCTCTGTAAAATTCACAATTTTACCGCAAAAAGCAATTGAAGGAGCCAAGCTATGGGCTAGAAAATTAATTTAGCAGTTCCCTCACCCCTGTTAAAAAAATTCCCTTCAAGTAACCAGCTAATTAGCTCAACACACTCTGGTTCTTCAAAACAGAGTGCCCCACAGTTCATTAAGGCTGTATAAAGCCTCCTTACACTGCCAAGCTGCTCACTGCAAAACAGAGACTAGCAAGCATTCATCAACATTTGTATCAAGCTTGAATTTCCAATAAAACATCTAGCTAAAACCAGACAATGGCCACTCCAGCTGCTCTGGATGTAGCTCCTATAAATCCACCTAACAAAGAACTGGAAGCTATGCCACTGGTGGACAGTGATGCCCTCATTACAGACTTTGTGGCAGAGAGGAATCACTTACAAACATATTGCCAGCTAAGAAACAGTCACTTGGACAACAGTGACCTATATGGCATCTGGGAATCCAACCTGCCCACCTACTTCCTACCTTCTGTAAACATTTTCCTTGAATTCATCCACCTCTGTGCAGAAAATTATGAACAGAAACTCAGAGCTGTGAAGTCTCCATCTAGGAGCATCCTCTTTTATATAATACCATATTCCATCAACCAAATGCTAAACTACAAGTAGACCTAGCTGTTATACCCCTTCTCCATAAAATACTTACTAGATGAGGGCTCCAAGCTCTCTAGCACAGACATTGCTGCAATAGCCAGGAAATTCATGAAGGAAGACTGCCAACCTTCTGGGCCACCTCGTTTTTCTTATGCAGATTTCAATGAGGTAGGCAAGTTGCTGGTAGATATGCTAACCTCTGTGTTGGGGTTCACTACAAATGAGCATGTTGATCTAACTGTGCTGGTCATGCTGTCTACATATAGCCTTGTGAAGCCCCCTGCTATGAAGTACAATTATGCCAAATATATTGCCAATAAGATACATGATCAATTGTCAAGACTGAAGAGGGAGGCAATATTCAAGTATTCCTCATACATCTATCACCTATTCTTGTACTATCAAACATATTGCTTCGAGTGCCCAATCAAGAAGCTAGACTCACAGGGAGAAAGGAGGTCTGTCATCTTCTGGTCTTCAGTCTTTCACCAAGTCCAGAATTCTCCCTACTCATACTGTGAATTTATTGACCAGTTTGTGTATCCAGTCACATGCCTCTTAAAGAGGACCCCTCCTATCAGATTGTCCAAGGATATGCAGAAAATCTTGCAGCTATCCAGGAGTTACAAGATAGGTGATTGGTACTTGTACCAGAATCACATAGTCATCAGAATCTATGGTTGTGAGCTCTGTCCCTAGAGGCTCCCAAAATATGTGCCTATGAGGCTATTTGCCTTGGAATACTACAGACAGCTTATAAACTTTGATCTGACACACTTCCACAGTGCCAAGAAGAAAGCCAACCTAAAGTTCAGAGACCACCTAGGCCCATTTGTCATGAACAGAAAGATGGTTGGAAAGAAGCTGATCAAATACTAGGGCAACAGCTCAAACTCAAACGAAGCTTCTGGTGGGTCCCTTATGACCCTGAAGGTTTCATCAGTGCCAGGAGGGTCAAATATAGGCTGCTAGCCTATAAGAATTGCCCATACCCACAAATACAAAACTTTTCCAACCAAGATGAATGGGTACCTGAATCAATGGTAGAGGAATTGACTCAGGAAGAAAAAATGGAGCAGACTGTAAAGGACTTGGAAAAAACTCTTGACTTGGATTCTTGTCTACAGGTCTTGTTCAAACAACCAGTCCAAGTAGGAGAAGGCACTTCTGCTGCTCCAGCTATACAGGACACCCAGCAAGCTCCAACAACAAAAACTGCAGCAAAGGGAAAGGAGAAGATGGATGAACAGTAATAGGTAGAGACAGGGCAGCCCAGCACATCAAAGGATCAGCAATCAGAGCAAGCGCCTCCACAACAAACTGAACAAACCCAAATCCCAGTTTTGCAGACTCCTCTCAACGATGAGAGAGGAAAAAAGAGAGACGGGGAGGAGGTCACACCTCCAACAGGGTCATCACAGCAACCAGAGGCCAAGAGGCCGAGGATAGACCCTGAAACAGAAGAAGGAGACATCAGTGAAGAACGGGCAGAAAGCCATAGCAGAGAAAGGCAAACAAGCCAGCAGACTGCCACTAGCTCATTTCAGCTAGAACAGGCCCAACAACATACCACAGAGGTGTCGTCCTCAAGACAATAGGGCAAGAAACCAGCTGTAGTCAAAGAAGGCTTCATAGAGATTAAGGCACAGAATGAATTGGTGAGAGTGCAACTCTATGAGTAGTTCTTGAAGACAACTCCAGCCAAAAAACAAAGGTTGATGGCTGCCTATGATCTGAAGGAAGAAAAAATGATCTTCAGCCATCTAAAGCCTAAATTCCCACATCCAAAGACCCCAACAGATTACTACAGAACAAACCTGGAGGTCTTTTCCAAAGACATACACCCCATGGATCAGATTGAGTTGCACAAATAGACTGGGGAAATGGTGTATGCAACTCTTGCTGACAGGGCAATGCTGGCCCATCATCTAAAGGAAGCCCTGAAAAACACAAACAGACAGCTTGATTTTGAAAGGTTGTCTTCCTTTGCAAAGGACAATAGAATAAAGACTCTGGAGGACATAATAGTTGATTTGGGACATGACCCAAAGGCTTCGAAGGGTGTTAGAGCCCTTATGAAGAAGAAAGAGGATGACATTGCTGCACTAAGAAGGCGGGCAAAATTGCCTCCTACCATTCACCCTCAAACAACAGAACTTGCACAAGAAAAGCAAGTAGATGATTCTATGGAGTTGCTTCTGGTAATGAACCAAAGAATATTACAAATGGAGGCAGAATTAGAGAAAGCACTGCAGGAAAAGCAAGGGGAATCAGCCTCCAAGCCCCCTCAAACATCAAAAAATATTGGACCTGCCCCTCCCACACAAGCAGCAGCAACCCCTCCTACTATTCCAGCACCTACCACAGCTACATCAGCAACAGGAGCAATAGCAGAAGCAACACCAGCAACAAAATCCAACATGAGCATGGAGGAGTTGATGAAAGTTGTTAAAGAGCTTGAGACTCAGGTGACTGAAATAAATGATGCCAAGGAGAGACTGGCCAAGCTGGAGACCAGTTATGATAAATCAAAGATGACAGTTGTAGAGAAACAAATAGAAATAAAGGCCTTAGAGGCCAAAGTAAAAAATCTGGAAAGTGAATTGCTGCTAGGTAAAACCCTAGCAGAAATAAAGAAGATTATTGGGGCCAAAATTGGCCAATCTATACAGGACCAATGGAGGTCCATTCAGGCAATTTTTTAGCAGGTTGAGCTGATAGATGTGGCTCATGTGGAAATACAGAGAGCCAGGACAGCCCTGGGAATAATGCCCGAGCATGCCACCAGAATGATACATTTCCTCAATAACCGCACTAGAGAGGAACTCGCAGCTCTAGAAATAAGTAGCAGAACAGATACAATCCTGACAACCAAAAAGGTACTGACCTTGAGGAATTTTACTCAAACTCTGGAGAGGAAATGTCAGGAGATGAAAGTAGAGATTGATGAATTTAGAGCAAAAATGACTATACTACAGGACAAAGGACTGCCAAGCTTAGTGACTGGCACAGGACAGCTGCTATCATATAACCAGTATATGACAAGGATCAACAATTATGTTGAAAATCAGATAACAGCATCCAGCAACTCCACAGAGGAAGCAGGGCCTCCCTCTAGGCAGTCTCTCTATGACAAGCTAGAAAATCTGTTCTTTATTGAACATGAAATAAATCATCTATTTGAAGTCCCTCCAAACTTTTACAGACATACAGAGGCAGATGAAACACTAGTGAAAATGAGGAGGCATCAGCTACCTCCAGCTGATTGGTGGCAAGCAATGCTAGAGATTTTGCCCAGATAATTCCACTTTGCTTTTGCCTTAAAAAAAAAAAAAAAAATCAAAGTTTTCAGGTCAGCAGGCAGATCAACACACAGGTACAGCAAGCATCCGTACAAGTGACTCACCAATGCACCCAGACAGTAGGCTCAATTAACGCAGAGTTAAAGGCACAGCTACAACCTACTTTCCAGAGCCATAAAGTCAAAAGCTGTCTGACAGAAAGATAGCAACTATCTCAGCATTAAATGCTATATTTATGTTTTCATTTACTTTTTGTAAGAGAGTTCGTGGTGCAATTTATTGCACAATAACTCTCTACTGAGATATTTTGTACCCTATTTTTGTATATATATCCCCTCAGATAACGTATTTAGGGTCGGTTGTAGTGTAATTATTTCTAAAGAGCTCTATTGTATTCTGGAGACATTTTTTTGATAATACAATTTGCTGATGGAGATTTCTCATTCTTATGCTCTCTGAAGATGGATATGAATAGCTTTGTTTAGTTGCAGAATTCCAGTGTCATTTGCTGAAGCAATAGGTTTCTCTCAACTATGTATGTATTTTCTGTGTATTCCATAATTCTTATGTTTTCATAATCTTAGCAATTAGAGAAAAAGAATAGCTTAGGATTTGTTTTGAAACACCCTATGTTCAATCTCTATTTCTAAATATGTTTTCTTCTGGATTAGCCATGGATATGAATTCTTGATTTCTCATGTCTAAACTAATTCTGTCATGGTGAAAATTCTTTAAGAATTCTTAACTGCTCTTAAGCAATAATTTCATTTTTTCTCTATTAGCATAGTGAAAGATTCTTAACTGCCTTTCACTCACTAATTCCATAATTTCATCAAAAATATGATAAAATTGCTTCACATATGCCTATCTGGCTCTGCAGCAACATTCTGTCTTCATAAATCTACTTTCAGCAGCACAAATACCTCAACTCCATTGCCCAATGGAACAAACTGTCCTATGATCTGTATCTCAGTTCTATCTGAATTCACCAACCCACCAAATTCAAACAAAACAGTACACCATAACTAACCTAAAAACATTCATCAACAAAGCTAAACTAAAAGAGAGAGCCCTCTGGTTGCAGGTAGGCTAGAACCTGTAGCTAAAAGATTGGTCAGTGGTTACCTCGGCCGTATTCCCTTTAGGAAGCAGGGAACAACCTGAGTGATAACAGTGTCTCTAAAGGTTTGTCTGGTGGTTTGATTCAGTTTGAAATAGTCAATTTTGTCAGTATCGGTTGTTTGTTTTACAGCAAGCGTCTTACTCCGATTTCTCTCTGATTGTAAGGAGTATTGGTCTTGTTTTGTGTTTGCAAGCATCATATTTTTTTGCTAAAAGCACGCAAGATTTCTTGTTGAAATCTTGGCTGCTCTGATTTATCAGAGCAGAAAGATTGTTATCAATCTTTGTGTTGAATTTGGTTTTTGGTGACTTTTTGTTTGCTTAACAAAACCGCTTTTTGTGACCATCTACTTCTTTGTTTCATGAAAGTCGTCAATTGATACTTTCTTGAAATTGTCTTTTTGATCTTTTTTCATCTTCGTTACCAAAGCTTTCATTGTTGCTTTCGATTGTTAAAGAGCATCTTCAAACACATTTGTTTTTGTTGAGTTTTCATCCATTATATGGTGTCAGCTTGCAAAAGTGGTTGTTTCTTGTTGTTTCGATCGCAAAGTTTCAGTTTTGTTTAGAGCATTTTTGAAAAGTCTTTTTGTTGCTACTTTGAAGAGAACTTTTTGAAAAGTTTTGTTTTGCTTTCTTGAACTTGCTTTTTATTTGGTTTCCTTTTGGTGAACGAAAGTGCTTTATGTTTGTTTTGAGTTTTGTTTTTAGTTTTTAGACGAAATGAATGGTAGCATCTCATATTCCATCTAAATATTCTAAGTGGCAAAAGAAAATTTGATAAGCAAAGCAACTTTCATTTCTTGTTTTTAGAGTTGTTTTGAATCTTGCATCAAACATATAGTTGTTGCATTAGGATAGATTTGCATCTCTTTAGGCATACATAGTTTTGTTAACTTTTGAGTGTGAAGTGTGAATTAACGAAAAGAAAAGAAAAGTTTTTTTTATTAGAAGTTTCCTTTCGAACCCTGTAGAAATTACTCTTCATCGAAAAACAATATCCTAGCAATCTGATGCATAAGTGGAATCAATAGTCCGAGAATGAGCAACATCACCATCTATCTCTTTCCTGGAGAAAGGAGTAGAATGGTTATCTGCAGAGCTAAAGATACAGCCAGTCAAACAACTTCCAAGTATAGTCAAAAGCAAAGCTTTCCTTTTTGTTGGGCATGTTTGTAATACTTCGAGCGCCAACATAGCCGACGGCGCTTGCGCTAAGTCTTCTACAGTGTTGTAGTTTTGGGCGGCACATGCAGATGTATTGTGCACTATGTGTCGAAGTGCCCCTTTAGGAGGGCGAATCACAAGGTCAGCAACTGGCCTTTCGATATGAAAATTGTTAGGCAGCGGTGTGTTTTGACTTGAGGAAGGTTCCTCTGCATGAGCGACAGGAGCTCCATAAGATTTGGCTCTTGTTTGTAGATCTACTGTTTCAAAGGTGTAAATGGTAGAAGATCCTTCACGAGCTGAAGGATGTTACAAACCACCATTTCCCCCTTCCGAGGTTTTAGGTTGTAAGTTTTTGCTACTACTAAGTGGGGAAAGTATTATTCAGGACAACAGGGCTCCTACGACTATCCTTGTTAGCAATGAATTTTGTGCATTCCTGAAGACGCGGACACAGATATGTCATGTGGTATTCAGCACAAATTTTGCAAGGGAATTGGGTGTGTTTATCCTTTCCATCGTCAGAGGGCTCAGTAGCCTTCTGCATTGGGTTGTACTACTTTGTTGACTGCTCTTCATAATGAGCGGTCTTTTTCATTTTCTTCTTGTTCTTACCACCGGGATTTTGTGTAGACTGCACAGAGTTTATTGCAATGGTAGGAAGAGCAGTCAATTTGGTAGAGGGGTCCACTAACATCTGGGAAATGTGACCGCTGATTTGTTTTATAGTAGCCCCAGAGGTTGCACCGATAATCCCATTGGCATGCGCTTCGGGGTGCTGAGTAGTGGAAGCATTGGAGTTGCGAGGGGCATTGGGGATTACATCGTAAAGAGTGCCAAACTGTGAATATATCAGATCTAAGTACTAGGCATGACGTATGGATTGGTCTTCTATGACCGCACCACCTAAGGTGACATCCTTAGTGATTTGGGGGAGTAGGGACTTGCAGAACTAGTCCACTAAGAGATAGTCTGGGAGGGGAGCTTTGACTAACCTCTGCCTACGTCTCCATTCATGTATATGATCAGAGATGTGGGTGGCGGTATCCTGACATGTTGAAGTGAGGAGCTATGTCCTAGTCTCATACCAGATGGGTAGCTAGAAGTTCTTTAGGAATTCCATCACTAGAGCGTCGAAGGTATTTACTAACGTGCATGGTAACTCAATGTACCACTTAGCTGCATTTACAGTGAGGGTGCGGGGAAAAAGACGTAACCAGACACTATCATCCACCATGGAGTTAGAAATACACCAAAAATGATAGGTGGTGATATGGGTGCCTCGATCCTCCCTTTGTTTTCCATCGAACTTGGGGATGTTTGTTGGTATTTTATGTAGGATCGACAGCCAAAGTAAGTTATGGTAGATGGGATCATTTGTAATTTTGTAAAAGTCGGGGATATCCAATGTTGCCAAGAAAGGCAAAGTGTGTGGTGCCCCCAACTCGGACCAAGGCAATGACATATAACTTGAGGAACCTTGCGGTCCTCCCATTGTTTGAGTCCCAATATTATACGCAGGCTACATGGTATAGTAGTTGCCTTGGGGTATGGTGTTGTAGTATGGATTTCCATGGGGAATCTAATGTTGGGGTATATAATTGCCCCTAGGATAAGGAGTGCCCCCTTGATTCATTTGAATTTGTGAGTAGGGTGCCCACATGGATTGGTTGGGACCTCCTTGAGGATTCCCTCCTACCACAGAACTAACCATATGTCCTTGATTGACTCCATGCGGCAGCATCCACATCCTCGTGCTCTCGTTCGCGCCAATCTAGCATGATGTACTACCTACAACAAGCATAAAGATAAATTAGAAAGCTAGAAAAACTTTTCATTTGTCCATTTTTGAGGAATTTTGGGTTAAAAACCCTTGCGGTGGGGCCCGCACCCTACATGTTAGACACAGTGTGTGGGACCGCACTTTGTCTACATGGAAGGTGCGGACCCCGAGCTTTTCCCCAATGGAGAAAAATTCGGGGTCTGCAGGTTCGCAGTGGTGAGCCTGCGTACCACGAGCGCGGGTTTTTTGCCTAAAAACCCTCCCAAAAACTTAAATGAAGGACTAAAATGAAAAATGAAACGGTTAAAAATGAAGAGGAGGATGATGTGGATTACCTGGAGAAGACGACGTTCGATTCTGACGGTTGGATTTTCCGCAATCTTCACTGGAAGTTTTCAGAGCAAAAGCACTATTTTCTCACCCAAATCACAAATGGTAAAAATGAATGGTGAAAGCCCCTTTTTATAAGTTTTTTGAGTAAATAAATTACAAATTTGTTTATGTTTCACTTTAAAAAGGTATTCTTGCGACATTTTTATCTCTTTCAAACAGGTATGAGTAATGTTTGTGTTTTTGTGCAAGATAACAGGATTATTCGGGCAAAATCTATCATTTTCAGCTAGAGTTACCTTTAAGCTCTTTTCCAACTCCTAAAACATGAAAAGATTGCCGAGTTTCTCTTTTAAGCTCGTTAAAATGGAATTAAAAGCCGGTCCATTTACAGCTCTTTTCTGACCGTAAAAACATAAAAAGATTGCCGGATTTTTGTCGTTTCAAATTCGATATTGGTTATAAAACGACGTGTCCTTGATCGCTTTTTTACTTTTTCAGATCAAAGACACTAATAGAGAAGAGTACTCCTTGGTCGTAAAAGATCAAGCGGTTCTCTCAGATATTATTTTATACTTTTTCGGGCTTGGGAGACACAAATTTACGAAAACGTCAACCCTGGAGTCTTCTTAAGTTTTTTCGGACTCTCTAAAAATGAAAAACACCGAGTTTCTCCTATACTGGACTCGTTAAATTTCGACAGTAAAGGACCTGTTCAATTACAAACAGGAACGGACCACTCCTTCTTAGGGTTGAAATTTAAATTAAGTTAGACTCATCCGAAGAATGAGCTTATAATCAAGCATATGTTATCCTCCTCAAGCTTGTAAAAAATAAAGAGCTACTTTCCAGAAATGGTGGGGGAAAAGAGAGAAAAATGAACCTGTTTGTCATACTTTGTAACCACTCTTGAACATGACACTTCCATTCACCTGGGTTGGAAAATCCTTTTCCTAACAATTGATCAAACCACATTGAAAGTCTTCAGCCGGTTTCTGGGTATTAACTTTGGGTCAATCGTCACCAAGCCATATGTTGTGTCGTTATGTGTTCAAGAGGTCAGTGCGAATAAGCCATTCATCTGCAAAAATATCTGTCATCCATCTTGACCATCCCTGAGTCAATCCTTGCAACTAAATTTCTTCAAACTTGATCTATGTTTTCGTGTTGTGGGCTTGCCTACGACGAATCGTTTTCTATCGACTTCAACTCTTTATCTAGAAAGATGATCTAGAAATCGCCAGTACCTTGGGATCTGCATGCCTCAATGGTAGGTTTCACGCATTCAACGATAGGTTGCATCATTGACCTTCGATTGAAGGATCCCGTGACATGTTCGACATCGACACATCTAATCACATCTCATGGATTGTACTAAGTACTTTGAGATCCATTGTCATTATTGGTGGTTTCTCTCACGCTTGTTAATAGTTTACATCATTGACTCGTAATCAAGTGGTTTCTACCATGTTCGACTTCGACACATTCATTCGCATGGATAGAATCATACTATTTCGGGAAGTAGAAATGAAGACCCTGGATCTAGTTTCCACCATCCAGGCTGTGAGGAATTTTGTATTCATTATACTATGGACTATTCATAAACAGATGGTTGCGTCCATAATGTGTCCACATGTGTCTGTACTTATGATGTGTTACAAGATCATTCCTATATCAGAGCAGTAGTTAGTTTTCTAGTCAGTTTTCAGTCTCTTAGTAAGTTTTTTATCTGAGTAAGGGAATGCTTACCTCAGCAATGATATGATCTCATATATATATTTTGCATTGAATGTTTTTACAGGTTCCAACCGGGCTCTCCGCAAGATGATCCTCGAAATGATAAAGTACTCCACTCTTCCTAAATGATAAATGAAATCCTCATCTACTACAGACTTTGCACTTTAGGGGGAAATCTGTTACACAAAAATATCGTCACCTTGATTATTTGCAGTCGTTATGGGTCTATCACCACCTATACTAGCCCCCTAAACAAGTCTCAGACCTCAGCTCTTCAAAACAAACTTTGGAAATGAGAGAAAGACATCAAAAAAGCAATGTAACTCTGGTTCCGCACTTTCTCTCACTTTTGCTTGTGGGCCCGCACCTTTTGTTCAGAGTATCTACGTACTTATACACTCTGTATGTAAAGGGGAGGGTGTGTACCCCTGTGAAAGTCAAAAGGCGCAATTTTTATCTTAATAAACTCACTTTGGGTTAATTCTAGATGTTTCTAGAAGGAATTTTGACGTGGATTGTTCGCTCCAAAGTGGTTCATGCATCCCAAAAGAGAAGGAGCTAATCCCTTGTTAGGAGGAGTTATCCCTTTGAAGGAGGATTCTATCCCTTTGAAGGAGGACCTAGTAACTGCCCTCCATTGCACTATAAATTGAGGCATTGGGTTAGTGGCTAGAGAGGTTAGAAGATGAACATTTTTGAGGGTAAATGTTGGTGAAATCAAGACTTCCTATTTGAGCTTAAGAGGAGAGATCACATACCCTTTTGGCTTCATTGGGGAGTGAGTGAATCTTGTCAAAGTAGAGGAGACTTCTTGTTGGACCCTGGGAGGAGCTTGTATAGCGTCAAGGCAAAGGTTGTAAAGTTCTTCTTCTTTTGAATTAATACAATCAAGCTCATTTTTCTCAACAAGTATCTCATGCTATTTGTTTCATGGATTCCTTGACTTTCATGTTAAATATGTTTTATAATACTGGTTATTCAGGTGCTATTTAATCGTTTGCCTTGTTTGTGTTTGCAAGTTTGCGACAAAGGAACTTACTTGGATCAAAGGAGCAAAGGCATCCCCAAACTTTCGTTGGACATGAGGTAGGCCTTAAACACATTTGTTGGCCATTATTTATAAAATCACATTTAGAGAAAGATAGTGTCTGGTTGGTTTTCTTGTCATTAGGTCTTCTTTAGATTCTAGGAAAGTCTATCTTGTCCGCAAGATCGACTCATTCCGCGTGACAAGATGTAGATAGGCTATCAAAGAACTCTAGACGAGAAAGGAAAGCAATTGCAAATTTTACAAGAAATGCGTAAAGATGAGCCTAAGCTTGCGGAATTTATTTCAGAATCTATTGACTTAAATGAGCAACTACTGCCGCAACAGGAAGAGTTGGGACGTAAGATATCACAGTGGAGTCACTATTGTGAGCTGAGCGATAAAATCATCAATCAAGTGGTGGACTTGCGAAGTGACTATGATCAGAGTCACAGACGAGTGACGGAATACTTAGCTTGGCAGGATGAAGATGAAGGGAAAAGAGCAAGTGCACCCAGAATAAACGAGAATCATAAAGAATTTCTCTTTAATAAATGGGATGATCAAATCAGGCAGGCAGAACAAGCAACGGAGACAACGGCCACACAAGCAAACATTCTTATCAACTGTGTAAATGAGAATTTACACAGGGCCAACTTAATCGAAGAGACCACCCCGAGGTACCTACCAAATAAACTACGGCTGGAAGCAGAATGGAAGCAGAAGGCTCAGGAAAAGGGAAAAGCGATCCAGGCATTAAACAGGTTAAATTGGGAGTGTTACTAGGCATACTTGGTCAAGCCGCATAGTTAATGGATGACTATGAAATGCATCATAAACGCGGCCGAAAAAGTAGTGCCAGCTCTCATAGATTCTGTTTTCGCAGCCCAGCTCAGTGCAGAAGTCAGCCAGCCGACTCTTCTCAAGCCCATGATGAACACTTGCAGCTTTAAAGACCAAGTTCAGAAGTACCCTTATTTTAGAATTTTGTTTTTTCTTTTAAATTAGATTAGAAAAAGGACGGTCATTTGAAAACCGCATCCTAAATTTGTAAGACACTATTTATAGAATTAGGAAGGAAGTATTTTAACCCTTCTCATGCATTTAGAGAAGGGTCCAGAAATTTGGTCAAAACTTGTCCTCGGAACATGCACTTCTGCACCCTCAGAGGAGGTTTTGATGAATGGATGGATCGAGATTTATTAATGTTTGCATTTGATGTCTGCTATTGATGTTGCACTTTTGTACTCTTAGTAGATGTTAGAACAAGTAGAGAATAAATCATTTTTGCTTGAAGCTTATGAGTAGGATTAGTCATAAATGGTACTTTTATCTCTTGGCCATTTCTGCTTATATTCTTAAAGTGATATACAGTTTTCAGTTGTTTATATGTTATTGCATGAATGTATGAGTTACCATTTGGCACTTCTATACGGTGGAGCCATTTATTTATGTCTGATATATGAATAACTTATTATGCGATATGCTGTTCACAACTGTTTTGCCTAACTTCTTATGCAAAGTGGTTTATCTTAATTGATTTCTATTCTTATAATAGCTTAATGATCTTTATTACCAGTTATTGTTTGAAATCTCTTTAGATCGCATAATAGAAGAAATACACCCTGGGTTAGCGTGGATTAGATGTGTTGTTTGTCATTAGATTACAATAGCATAGAGTTAGTTTAAAAGTTTGAATTAAATTAGCTTTAAGTATTCTTAGATCAGCAACATCCAACTCTGCACACACACACATACACCCTTAGATTGGGAAACGGGTCCCATTATCCCCAGTCGGACCCGCTATACCAAATGGATAAGGAGCTGCCAACCAAGGTCCGGACCGGGTGGGTATCCCCCTTGTTGTCGACCCAATTTTCAGGGCTTCAACATGTTACAAAATGTTTTCGTAGCGCAACACTACGAAATGTTTTCATAGTGCTTTTAAAAAAAATCAAAACTCAATTTCTAACCCATTAAGTCATATTTTTGAGTGCCAAAGTGGTGGTTTATAAAATAGTGGCACTCACCCTACATGATGTGACATTTGCCATCAGTTTTGAGCCCATTTGAACCATTTTACACCAAACCCTAGCTTATTGTGTTTTGCCTAAAAATAGTTTTTCTAGCAAACTGAGATTTGTTGTTTTCTAGTGCAAAAAGAGGGTTAGTTGTTATACAGTCCTCTATTAAGTTATTGCAAGGTTAGTGTAGGTTTTGTAGGTCATGGAGCTTGGAAAAATGGGTCATTCTAGCCATGTAAAGAGGTGCAAACCTGACGGCATGTACTTTGAAGTGTACCCTGAAATGCTTGATCTTTTCAAAAGTGTAGGTTGGGAACCAACATTTCAACATTTTAATGGGTACAACCTCATCTAGTGCATGATTTTGTTTTCTCTTTCAATGGTAATACAGCTAGAGTCAGGACATTATAGTTCCCTAGAAGAGTCAATTTTTGAAGCAACAAGTTTGCCAGTAGAAAGTGAAAGGTGGTTCAAGAAGTAGAGGTTGTTGAATGTGGATTTGGATTTCTTATTGAAAGAAGATTTTCAAAATCAAAACTAGGATGTAGGGTTCCACCAAAGCAAACTAAAACCTTAATGGGCTACTGCACTTAGTGATAAAAATGGCAATGTTTGTATTAAAAGAAATAAAACCCACTGGTTAGCTCTACGAAAGAGAGTCTGAACCAGGAGAATATGGCTCTGCAGAATGCTCTACATTGTTCATGCACATTACACATTAAATAGAAAATGTGGTTTTAGGGAAGTTAGAACAACATCCTAAGAAATATAAACTAATTCCTATCTTGAGGTTACATGAACCAACTCTACCTACTCTAGGATATTCTCCATTATCTTCAACACTCCCCCTTAATGAAGAATGGGTTCACAAATATGCCTAACATCTCCCTAAACATTTGAAACTTAACTTTTCCAAGAGGCTTAGTGAAAATGTCTGCAACATTATCATATGTATTACAATATTCCAAATGGCTTTCTTTGGATTGCACTTTCTCCCTTACAAAGTGGAATTATGTATCAATATGTTTAGTGTTTTTGTGAAACAATGAATTATTGGTATGTTTGATTGAACTCTGATTGTCACATCTAATTGTCGTTGCGTCTATCTGTTCTTCCCCAACATCCTAGAGAAGTCTTCGCAACCAAACAACCTCACACGTTACTACACACATGGCTTGATACTCTCCTTCCACTGAGCACAAGGAGATTGTGTTCTGCTTCTTGCTGCTCCATGTAATCACCCTGGATCC
Source organism: Pinus taeda (assembly GCA_000404065.3). NCBI lineage: Eukaryota > Viridiplantae > Streptophyta > Pinopsida > Pinales > Pinaceae > Pinus > Pinus taeda. The sequence goes on from APFE030130194.1 coordinate 18,024, forward strand.
AATGCTGAATGCATAACCTATTATAGATCTGTGATCATCTACATTTCTAGCCCAATCTAAATCTACATATCCTGCCAATCTAACATCAGAGGAGTCAATGTAAACAATACTATAATCTACAGTACCTTGTAGATACCTCAAAACACTTTTCGCTACATTCCAATGGCTGTCAAGTGGCTTAGACATAAATTGACTTAGCACACTGACTGCATAAACCAAATCAGGTCTGGTGGTGGTTAGGTAGATTAGACTCCTAGCCAGCTATCTGTAAAGTGTTGCATGTGCCAGTTTTGAGCCATCCTCACACTGCAATTTTATGTTTTGCTGCAATGGTACCGCCAGGCTTACACTAATCCATCCTAAACTTTTCTAACAGGCCTTTGACATACTTTGCTTGAGACAGAAATGTTTGACCTGAATCTCTCCAGATCTCAAGACCTAAACAGTGTCTGAGTTCACCAAGATGTTTCATTTCAAACACCTATGACATGTGTTGCTTGATTTCATTGATTAGATATGTAGCATCACCTGTAATGATCAAATCATCTACATACAATGAAATCAACACTACGCGCCCTTGTTCATCTTTCATGGTGTAAAGATTAGGGTCATTTTTATTTCTATTATAGCCAGCTTGTAGAAAAAATGAATCAAACTTTTCATACCAAGACCTGGGAGCTTGTTTTAGTCCATAAAGTGCTTTCTTCAATCTACAGACTAAATGTTCTTTTCTTTTCTGGACAAACCCTTCCAGTTGCTCTAGATAAACCTCTTCTTTTAGTTCTCCATTCAAAAATGCAGACTTTACATCTAGTTGGTGCATCATCCAATTTTTCTTAGTAGCTAAAGCAATTAACATTCTGATAGTATTCAATTTAGTTACAAGGGCGAAGGCTTCCTCATAGTCAATCCCTTCTTTTTGTGAGTACCCCTTTGCAACCAACCTAGCTTTTAGTTTTTCTATGGTTCCATCTGCATTAATCTTTGGTTTATAAAACCATTTACAACCTATGGTTTGTTTCCTCTAGGAAGTTCAACCAATTCCCAAGTGTTATTTTTGATTATTGAACCATATCCCTGTTCCATGGCTATTTTTCATTCACTATATTCATTTTCTTCTTTATAACTAGACGGTTCAACCACATTCATCATACTAGTTATAAAAGCATTTTCCCTATATCTTGCAGGCAATTCAACTTTCCTAACAAATCTCCTGAGTGGTGGGGTGGTGTTATGCTTTTAACCTGCAAAAGATACCCAAATACAGAATATGCGAAGAAAATTACCCAGAACATAGAATAGTGACAGACAACAGCAAAATATTTTATTATTCAGAAGCAATGTTCACTAGCCTCTTCGAGGGGGCAACCTCCAATAGAGCAGATCTTGATTCAAAATAAGACACATGATGCTCCTCGCAAGGAGTCTCTATCCTTTATATATGACTCATACATGTAGTACCATGGATCAATACCATGGGTTTTATTAATACCATCTACCTAATACTAGGCCCATTTGCAACTAACTGTGGGCCCGTAATAAATAACGGGTTAACCACTTACAATTATTAATATGGGCTTTATTGAGTCTTTATTATGACGTGATCCCACTACATAAATAAGGGGGTTAGGGTGGGACCCTAACATGCCCTCCCCCTTAAGACTAGCCTTGTCCTCAAGGTTGAAGCTGCGGAAACTACTGAAGAATAGTGGTTGGTTCTCAAGTTGCATCTTCCGGAGAGGTGTCTTTCCACTTGAAAAGGACTTCCTTAATCACTCGGCCATGCAGGGACCGTTCTCATGTGTCCATGACCTGTTCAGGTTGGAGCCAGATTGACCCTTCCTCGTCCAATTCAGGTAGACTGGTTTGAATTCTACAATTTTTCCCAATCACTTTCTTGAGGCATGAGACATGGAAAGCTGGATGGATTTTTGTCGTAGGTGGCAAAGCCAACTTGTATGCTACTTCTCCAATGCGCTGAAGTACTTGATATGGTCCATAGAATTTTGGAGATAGTTTCTGACAACCCTGGTCTTTGAGTGATGTTTTCTTATAGGGTTGCAGCCTCAAAAATACTTGATCTCCTTCCTGAAATTGGCGCTCTGAGCGATGTTGACCTACCTGTTGCTTCATGGGGTTTTGAGCTTGATGAAGATTCTCTCTAAGATGGACGAGCATGGTTGAACGGCTTTCTAGGAGTTGATCCACTGCTTGTACCTTTCAACATCCCTTGATATAAGAAGTAGGAGGAGGTGGTTGACCATATACTGCTTCGTAGGGAGTCATTTTGGTGGAGGCATGATAGTTGGTGTTATACCACGATTCAGCCAGAGGTAACCACTGAACCCACAGATGTTGCTTTTCTAAAGTGAAACACCTAAGGTAGGTTTCCAGACATTTTTTGATGGCTTTAGTTTTACCATCTATTTGTGGATGATAGGAAGTGTTGAGTTTTAGATGGGTGCCTTGTAGCCTGAAGAGTTCCTGCCAAAAATTACTGGTGAAGATCGGGTCACGATCGGACACAATAGAAGTGGGCATGCCATGCAATTTGAAGATCTGATCCATGAAAGTTTGAGCGACCAAAGTCGGTGTAAATGGATGGGGTAGGGCACAGAAATGAGCATACTTCGAAAGTCTGTCCACAACCACCATGATGACTGACTTGTTTCCAGACTTTGGAAGACCTGTAATGAAATCCATAGAAACCTCCGTCCATATTGAAGCCAGGATGGGAAATGGTTGTAATGTGCCTGGTGCTTTGACGGTCTCCCCTTTGTGGCGTTGACATACTTCACATTCTGCTACAAAAGTAAGGATGTCCTTTTTCATGCCTGTCCAAAAAAATGATCTTCTGGTGCGAGCATATGTCTTCTGAAAGCCTGAATGTCCTGCAAGGGGAGATGAGTGCAATTCTGCCAAAATGCGACTTTTGAGGCTGGATGTTGGTGATATTATGACTCTATCCCTGTAGCGAAGAATCTCATTCTGCCACGAGTAACCCTTGGTGAGATTTGGATCCACCTGCAATTGAGAAATGAGTTGGGAGAGCCTGGGATGTGAAAACCATTCCCTGTGAGCCTCTTCAATCCATTCTGGAATGGGAAGGGAAATTGCTAGCAGGGTGCTTTCTTCCTCAAATTGGCGAGATAATGCATCTGCTACCCTATTTTCTTGCCCTTTTTTGTAAACGATCTCATAATCATATCCCAGCATTTTGGCTATCCATTTATTTTGTTGTGGGGAGGATAGGCGTTGCTCCAAAAAATATTTAAGACTGTGATGATCTGTGCGGATTTGGAAATGTCGCCCCAATAAATAAGGTCGCCAGGTGTCAACTACATGTAAGATGGCCATCATTTCCTTCTCGTATGTAGATTGGCCCTGATTCTTCCCACTGAGTTGCTGGCTTGTGAAGGCCAATGGTCTCCCTTCCTGCATTAAAACTGCCCCAATACCTATTCCTGAAGCATCACATTCAATGACGAAAGATTTGGTGAAGTCAGGGAGTGCTAAAACTGGAGTGGAACACATGGCATTTTTTTAGAGCTGTAAAGGCCTGTTGTGCCTCCTCATTCCAGAAGAAAGAATTTTTCTTTAGGAGTTGGGTGAGGGGCTTCACTATGCGACCATAATTGCGGACGAATTTGCGATAATAGCCGGTGACACCCAAAAATCCTCTCAGGCTCTTCAAAGTCTTAGGTTAAGGCCAATCCTGCATTGCCTGGATCTTTTTAGGGTCCACCTTGACACCTGCACGCCCCACAATGTGGCCCAAATACTCAACTGCTTCCATGCCAAATGAACACTTGGACATCTTAACAAATAATTGATGCTTGCGGAGCAGTTGCAAAAGTAGATCTACATGTTGAAGATGTGCGGCCCAAGTGCAACTATAGATGAGGATGTCATCGAAGAAGACAAGAATGAATTTCTTGAGATATGGTTTGAGAAGATGCTTCATAAGGCTCTGAAAGGTAGATGGGGCATTACAAAGACCGAATGGCATGACCAAGAACTCATAATGGCCTTCATGAGTTTGGAAAGCGGTTTTTGGAATGTCGACTTCCTTCATGCGAATTTGGTGGTAGCCTGAGCGAAGATCCAGCTTAGTGAAGAATTGAGCCCCATTGAGTTCATCGAGCAAATCATCAACCACCGGGATGGGAAATTTATCTTTGACTGTCAACTTATTGAGGGCCCTGAAATCTGGACACAACCGCCATTCCCCATATTTCTTGAGTACCATGACCACCAGTGATGAATAAGGACTAATGCTAGGACGTATGACCCCTACTTCCAAAAGTTCCTTGATTATTTTTTCTATTTCATTCTTTTGGGTGAACGGATATCTATAGGGGCGCACATTTGGGGTTTGGGCCCCAGGAACCAAGGTGATGCTATGATCATGTTCCCCTCACGAAGGTGGAAGCCCATGAGGCTTGTCAAAGACCCACAAATGGTTATTTAAAATCTGTTACATCTCGGGTGAATCAACAGAGCTTAGTTTCGACTCCCTGGATGGCATTAAATTGAGCTACAACTCCATGATGCCCTTTTTTAACAATTTTTCCATCCTATGCGAGCTGATGATAGAGGGGGCTCCCGCCTGGAGTCCACGGAGGGTATGTGTGGAGTCGTTCTGCTTAAAACTCATATACAACTCCTGGAAATCCATTGTGATTGGCCCAAAGTCCGAAGCCAGTCACCCCTAGGACAATGTCACACCCCCCATGTGTATGGCAAACATGTGGGTCTTCAACTGATAATCCCCCATTTGAAGTTTGACATTTTCACAACGGCCTTCACATTTCATTATGCCCCCATCCGCAATTTGAACTTGGAAGTTAGAAACTGCTCGTACAAAACAATGCACTGCTTCTGCAACTTTTTGATGGATGAAATTATGTGTACTTCCACTATCAATCAAAACTACTACTGGGCGATGTTTAATAAAACCTCTGATTTTGAGAGTTTGAGGGGAAGAAATCCCTGCCAGAGCATGCAACGAAATAACTGGTTCGTCAGAGACATCGTCCTGTTGGTTATCGTCCTCTACCGCCTCAGGTTCCCCAAGTGGTGTATCTTCCTCCGATGAGCTGTAACCAATGGCATCAATTTGAAAAAATTTGGGCTCCTTGCATTTGTGACCTGGGGAGTATTTTTCATCACAGTAGTAACATAATCCCTGCTTTCTTCTTTCGGCCATTTCTACTGGTGACACCTTTTGAACCTTAAGTGTTTGAGTCGCGTGCTGCGCCTGTGGGAGGCGACCTTTAGCGGGGAAATTTGGGCGACTGTATTGGGCTGCTAATGCACGTTCCACCTTACGAGCTACCTTGCAAGCCTCCATCCACGTGGGAGGGTGGTGAAGTAGCGCTTGAGCTCTGATGGCTTCTTTAAGACCGCTGATAAAACATTCCGTGTAGAAATCATCTGTGAGACCCTTAGTGCGGAAAGCTAACCTTTCAAAAGCATTAATATATTCCTCTACTGTACCAATCTGTCTGAGCTTAGTGAGAAGAACCAAATAAGAGTCTTCTTGTTCAAAGCGATCTTTAATAGCTTTGGTAAATTGGGCCCAAGTCCTAAAATAGCCATTGGAGCGTTGATGCCATTCCCACCATTGCCACCGTTCATTGTCGAAGTACATGCTCCCCAACAACAAGCTTAGTCGCATCATCTAGGATCTGATTTCAATTTGAAATTACTGGTCCATTTGTTGATAAGCCATGCCTGCTGGGTGAGAACCATCAAATTTATGCATACTTCCAACTTAGGAAGTCGCTGATTGGGTGGTGGATGGGTGTGCCAGACGTGAGGAGAGTGGCTAGATTCACCGTAAATGCCTTCAAAGCCATTATACCCCTCCTCGTGGGCTTGCTCCTTGACGTTTGACCTCAAATCCTCCTTGCCTTCTCCTTGCCATTTCTGTAGCTGGAGACTCATTCCTTTAAGTAGTTGGCTCATGTTATCCAGATCTATTTTGTCCAGCTGAGTGTGGATTTTGTTCACCGTTTCCTCGAGTTTGTCCATCCTTTCATTGGCCATCACTTGAGCTCCAGTTGCTACAATGCTTCTGGTCTACTAGATCTGAGAGAACTGGCTGGTTGGGACCGATGTCTACTGCTGCTGCACTCCTTTGCTCAAGCGGATCTGGAAGAGATGATGAGTAAAAAAGGAACTAGGGTCTTGGGGAGTGTCAGGTGCTATAGACCACAATATACATAAGGGTTTGGCAGTAGTACTTGGCCCAATGTTTCAGGGCTCTAACTAAGGAGGGTCGACCGTACCCTTAGCCGTACCACCCGACTACCCTATCGTACGGACGAGTAATCTCTCCGAGTGCTGTTCTCGGTGTACTGTAGCCGCCAGACGGCCGACGGTTTATCTATGGCGAGGTTTTCAAGGAGCCTATGGGGCTTCCGATATACCCAGAGGGTACGTGGAAGACAGTCC
>APFE030130204.1:0-23048 GCA_000404065.3 Pinus taeda
AGTGTGTTTATAGAATTTTTCTTAATTATAAAATTTATTATTATTAAAAAAATGAATGTTTTAAATTTAAAGCACATAACATCATACATAATTGGGCCTGGAGTATGCCCTAAAACTACTTCTGCTTGTTAAGAGCTAGTCTTCCTCGTACGTAAGGGAACGGGTTAACGACCCAAGACCCAGAGGCATCTGGGAGGAGGTTAACGACCCAAGACCCAGAGGCATCTTGCAGGAGTGAAAGTTTGGTGGGTTATTCTAGGTGGAGTGGTTTTCCTTGAATAATGGTGATGAGTCAGCATGCATTCGCCCATAACAATTAGAGATGGTTGTCTTCATTGTTGGCTTGACAAAGTTATGATAGGTTTTCCCACTTATAAACATCGTATATAATTAGTATAAAGTTGTTATTATAATTATTATAATGTTTGTACCTCAAACGATTTGATCCCTCTTATCGCACTTGTAGAAAGGTTTGTGCCTCAAGGGATTTTGTCCATCGAGACATTTAATATATTTGGAGCTAAGATGGAGATAGTATTAAAAAATATATCATATAGTGAATGCTTTTGTATATAGCATTTTGGTGGAAATAATTTATGTTGTTAATATTTTTATTTAATTTCAAGAATAATGTTTAAAATTTGTGTAAAACAATATGTTTATGTAAATTATTATGACAGATTCATTTTAATTTCGTATTCATATTCATATGTTTGTGTTTTTTTTTGTAAGCTGGGGTGGGACTCTCTGATTTACATGTCCATTATGTACCCCTCTACGTGGGAAGGGTAGCCCAAGATTTGAACCCAAGACTTCCGATTCAGTGAGACTTCATTTCCACGGCCCTTACCGCTTGAACTACCCCATGTGGACATATTCATATGTTTGTGTTAATTACTATAAATGATTCATATTAATTTCAAAATCTATCTTTCATCAAAGAGGCTTTTTTTAATGCAAATAAATAAATAAATTTTATTTTTCAAACTTTAAAATTAATTACTTAATCTAATAGATTAAATGTTTAAATTAATTAAGAATGCAAGATTGCATCTATAAGGAACATGATTTATCCATGAAAAACTACCACCACAAACGAATATATTTTGAAAGGACAATTCATTCTTTCAAAAAGGTAAGTCATCATAGTGTTTTAAATTTTTCAAACACACAGTCTATATCAAAAGATTAAATGAACAAACAATAAAGGAAGAAAAATAGAATTAAAATGGTTTTCATAATAAAATTAATTTTGAAGTAACAAATAGAGAAATAAATGATTTATAAATATTAAGATTCATAAATATTTAGATTTGATATGAGTACTTTTATGACACTTGTTTGTTATAGAGAAATTTATTTATTTTTATCTATCATAAATATATATTAAGATGTGATTTGTGTAGTTTATGATACTTGTTAGTTAGAGAGATTTTTTTTTTTTTTTTTTTTTTTTTTTTTTTTTTTTTTTCGAGTACTTTTCTCTAAGGAGTTTTTTAAAATAAAAAATATTTTTAACAATCTATTAAAAAACCCTATAAAAATAGCCACTTCAATCATATTAACCCATTAAAAAATAAATTTTAAATTTAAAGATTTCAAAGTAAAATTTAATTTCAAAAAAAATCCAATTAAATTAAATTTTTAAAACTTCAATTTAGAAATTATTTAAAAATTTGAGACAAAATAACAGCTCGGCATTAATAAAATCAAAAAATATGACAAAAATTTCAATTAAAAGTTATGAATAAATAATTATAATAATGTATAAATAAAGAAGTTAAAAGAATTAAACTTCACTTTTTCTGTTATAAAGCGCAGGAAACATCACTGAACAATGATATAATTATGTAGAAGTAATATTAAATTAAAAATAAAAATTAAAAATAAATATAGATAATACATAAATAATAAAATAATATAAGTAAGTAAAATGTTATTTAGAAAAATATGATCTGGATACTTAAGTATTTATTGTTATGTTGATATTTAGAATTCCAAAAAAATCAATCATCAAAACAGAAATTCTTTACGTTTATATTTTATAAGGGCCAGGGAAATATTCTATGGGCTGAAATAGGGTCAAAGAATATATAACATAAAACATTATATCCTCTACCCTATATCGCTGATATTTTTCCACGTGAATTAAATTTTTTTTTAAATAATATTATTTTTTCCTTTTTTCTCTACTAATAATAAATTAAAACTTTATCTTTACCTCATGCGGCCTGGCTTTTTCTTAGAGACCTGGGGCGTTCTTTTAGCCTGGAAATTAATAAACTTTTGGATATGATTTAAGAAAAAAAAGTGCGATAGGAATTTTTGGAAAATGTGGTTGAATTTTTTAGGTGGTTTTGAAGGTTTTTAATGATGCGAAATTAAATAGTGTTATTTTTGTTTTAAAGATATTAATTTGTAAGTAGTGTCATTTATGTTTAAATTTTTGGAGACGGTCATTTATATTTTTACAGTAGGAAAATACAAGTAATATAGGAGTAAGCTTTATTACTAATTTTGGGCTCTAAAAATTTTGGTATTTGAAATAAATTTACAAGTTATTATTAAATTTTTTTATGATGATAATGATGATGGTGGTTAACTTCCACTGAGACCAAACATTGGTCTATCACACCTAAAAAACAAATTATTTATTTTGATTTAAGATTTTATTCCTACACTGGAAAAACTTGAAGAAAAACCTCCAAAACTCATAAAAACCAGCCACAAAAAAAATTAAAAACTTGACAAAATTGTCACCTCTCTAAACAACGCCATTTCTAAGGCTCTCTGGATTTATCGAATAGTCTTTTGCTCGAGTACTTACCTGTGTGACACGAATTTGTCATCAAAGTCCAAAAGTGCCGGCGCTAATGACGTAGATACTCATATACAGATAGACTAATTCACTCCTCGAGTTTTGTTGAGTTTCTCGAAGTTTTTGTTGGCAAATTTTTCGATTACAAAAATTTAATATCCACTGATTTGTGTGTGAATACAGATATACAAAAACAAATACACTAATTCACGCCTGCAAAATTGTCAGAGTTTCTCGAAGTTTTTGTTAGTAAATTGTTCGACTACGGAAATTTAATGTCCACCTGTCTCTGTGCGATAAGGTTGCACGGAGCTTCTTTTGGTCGTTTCCTGGCTTACAAGCAAATTTTAACGGAGAGTCAGCCTGCGGTCGATTGACAGCGATGGCATGGGTTTGGACAGTTAAGTGGGAACATGTATTACAGCGATTGGGAACATGTATTACCTGCTAACAATCAAACGTCTCTACCAGCACTGTTCTTCACTGTACAAGTCATGGAAGTTCAATGATGGCGGGGACCAGAGGATTCGGAGCGCTGCTCAAACTTTATGAAAGCAAAATTGCTGTGATGGCGAGATGTACTCAGATTGGGTTGCTGCGCTTGACAGGCCCTTTTTTATTCGTGATCATCAAAAGGAATGTAACGATAATGATAAATTAGATGACATTACAACCCGGCACATCGTACATGTTCACATGGCCTCTGAGAATGATGGGGCCTGATAAAAAAAAATTTATGGCAGACGCTCTTCATTTGCCTTGTTTCAGTCAGGGTCCTTTCTTGTCGCACCCCCTGTTATACCTGGAATGTAGGCCCAAGTTTAATTTATTGAATATATATATATATGAATGCTTTATTCTAGGTTTTTAAATTTGCTCGAAAATCATAGAAATTTTGATAAAGTTATGTAGAAATATTTGTAAATTTAAATTACAATTGTTAAATTATGGGGCTGAATCAATTTCCACCATCAAACACACAATTTAGATATTCTTATTGCTAGATATTTTGAAAAAAAATTGTGGGATTCTAGCCATCACAATTTAGATATTCCTATTGCCAGATTTTTTGAAAAAAAAAATTGTGGAATTCTAGCCATTTTTTATAGTCTCGATAAATTTGCTACCTATATGAATTTCCAAAAAAAATTGTGTGAAGTGTAATTTAATTGGTTTGTGTTGCTTTGAGTAGGAGTTGAAAATTGAAACTAGTATTTTTGGAAATTTGAATGACAACTTAAAAAAATCCAAACTCAATCTAACTTTAAATATTTTTGCTATATTTCTATTTCATAAATAAATTATTTGATGAAACCAAAAATGAATTTAATTAAATGATAATATTCTAGTGCGATTTTTGGGAAAGTTTTATGATTTATTTTCCAATCTAATTTCTGTAGGGAATCATTGAAATTGTAATCACTTCTTCCCACATTTACCCAAGCTAACCAATCCATCGGGGTAAATATGTGACGAAGAGTTATTATGATGTGATTCAACTCCCCAAGTACAGTAAAGAAAGTGGAATCGACAAACCAAAACCAAATTGACTTTCCTAAATTGACTTTCCTTGAGAGCTGATCTCTGTAAGGAATCATTGAAATTGTAATCACTTCTTCCCACATTTACCCAAGCTAACCATCGGGGTAAATATGTGACGAAGAGTTATTATGATGTGATTCAACTCCCCAAGTACAGTGAAGAAAGTGGAATCAACAAACCAAAACCAAATTGACTTTCCTTAGGAGCTCCAGGCCCCACAGGGTAACCAGGCTAACCAAACACTCCAAATGCTCAACCCCTCAGTTAACTTGCTTTTTAACTGAAGTAGACCCCAGTAGCTCCCATGATAAGCCCTCCATGCGACTGAAACCCTTCAGTTGCTCCCACCACAAGGCCTCCATCTTGTTGAAAATAGCAACAAAAAATGTTAAAAATAACGTATAGGAATTCTAATTTAATTAGTCCTTGAATTGAATTGAGAATTAAGTCAAAATTATTTCTCATAGCAATTTGTAGTAGTTAACGAAGTTAAGTTAACATAGTTAACTTAGGAATTTTGAGTTAGTCTATCTGGAGTCATGTAAGTGTGATCCCTAAGTTTTAGGGGTCTAGATTGAGTTTATTGGAATTGTAATTAGATGACTCAATTCAGCTTAGTTATAGTTAGTTAAACTAGTTCTAACTGTTGCAGGAACTAGTAGAGGTCTAGTAGTGAGTTGGTGCACTAGTGCATCCTCAATGCTACACCAGCTAATTGAAGATTCACTCAAGAATAACTCATGCATGTCAGTTCATAGGAAGACCCAGTTGAGACTAGAGTGCAGGGACAATGTACTATCAGTTGTATAATTTTCCGAGTTGTACAGATCATGCATGCAATCAAAGGACCTAAGTTTGGGTTGCACAGTTATGAAAGAAGGATTTCTTCACTAAATAGATGTTAATTCCTCTAGGAATTGTGCAAGGAAATAAGGGCTTGGAGAGTAGCAGAAGAGGCTAAGGATTGGCTTGAGCTAGATTGTGAGCAAAGAGTTGATTATACTTGTGCAGGAATTGTTCTAATGAGGACAAGATTTGTATTTTCTACTCATATTTTTTATTAATACAATGTATATAGTAGGGGTTTTGAGTTGTGGCTTTCCCCGGATAAATATTGTGTTATGCGCCATTGATTATCTTCCTCTTGTCAATCACTGTTTTTGTCGATCTTTATGTGCTTCCGATGTAAAGAGTAAAGTAGATTCTTGTCTTGTGTTTTGGGAAATTACATGAGCTGTGAATCTACAGGAAAATCTACATGGTATCGGAGCTGAAGACAGTATAGAAGAGAATAATTTGAATTTTTCCTTGTAGATTGATAGAGCTCTTGTTCAAGGCAGTTCCAGACGACTTTATGTGCAGACTTCTTAATGGAGCTAGAAGGTTGTTAGTGGGCAGATTGAGGAATACGATTTTTTTTGGGCAGCGAGTTTGCAGAACATATATGAAATTTTGTGTTGAAAAAATTCAAAAACAAATAGCAGATCTAGATTACTTGCGAAAAATACCCAAATTCAAAAAAAACTCAGTCGAATCGGAGTTCGGATGAGAGAAATATCGTTGATTTAAAATCAAATCTTTTTTCAAAAAAATTATGACGGCGAGACAGGTGAAATAGATTGGTGTGCGAGCCAAGAACCTGTATTCTCCTGAGGTACAAGATGCATGCAAAGCCTTGAGAATCAAGGCAACGATTATATACTTGGTGGTTGAAAAGAAGAGTGAATTACCTCTCAACATGCAGCCTTAGAAGAAGCCTCAAAAGCAGTCTCAGACAATTGTGGAGCAACCACAATTGGAGAAGCAGAGAGGAGACCAAGTGGAGAGATCCACTGAAGCAGAGAAGAAGCAACCTCAAAAGCAGACTTAGAAATTCGTGGAGCACCCAAAATTAGAGAAACAGAGAGGGGACCGAGTGGATACATCCACTCAAGCAGAGACCTCTAGTAGAGGGGAATCTTGAGCCAAGTGAACAGAGGGGGCACATGCAGCCATACCTTCAAGTGAGAGGTGGGGCGATGTAAAGTGATAGCCCCAAGAGGGCAGAAATTGGGAAGGGTCCATTGAGAGGTTTTATCTCTTTGACCATACCTTGCTATGGGAGCCTATAGTACATAGTAGTAGGATGGATCAGTGGTGATTGATGCAATCAAAGATCAACGTGACAAAGGCTAAAGCAATCAGATACTGGAAAGTGCAGAGAAGAGTTGACAATAGTGCAGAAAGGCAAAGTTAGCAAAAGCGCAAAGTTTTCAGTGGACAGAGGCAAAGCTAGTAGTAGTCAGAGACTTTGATGACAGATGCATCATGCTGATTCAGTTTGGATCTTTTTTTTTCAGTCTTAGAAGTTGCAGTAGCCACAACATTAGAGAGAAGTGTTGCATGTAGAACATTCCAAAGGTACCAGATCAGGATAGAGTTGAATTCCTTTCTTGTTGAGAGGGAGTGTTGAAAATCGCAACAAGAAATGTTAAAAATAGCATCTAGGAATTCTAATTTAATTTTTCTTTGAATTAAATTGAGAATTAAATCGAAGTTCTTTTCTCATAGCAACTTGTAATAGTTAACTAAGTTAAGTTGACTTAGATAACTTAGGAATTTCGAGTTGGAAGTCTATTTGGAATCATGTAAGTGTGATCCCTAAGTTTTAGGGGTCCAAATTGAGTTTATTAGAGTTGTAATTAGATAAATCAGTTCATCTGAGTTATAGTCAAATAAATTAGTTCTAATTGTTGGAGGAACTAGTAGAGGTCTAGTAGTAAGTTGGTGCACTAGTGCATCCTCAGTGCCACACCAGCTAACTAAAGATTCACTCAAGAATAAATCATACATGTCAATTCAGAGGAAGACTTAGTTGAGACTAGAGTGCAGGGACAATGTACTATCAGTGGTATAATTTTCTGAGTTGTACAGATCATGCATGCAACCAGAGAAGGACCGAAGTTTGGATTGCACAGTTTTTTTTTTTTTTTTCTAAATAAAATTACTCTATGAACATTAAAGGGGTAAAATTACATCTAGATCATAGTAAAAAACAACTGCCCTGTAGAAGCGGCAGAGAGTATCAGAAACACTGCCCATGACAGTGAACTTAGCCGAGAGTTGGTATTCAAATCCCACGCAAGGGAACATGTATTGACCCTCTTACTGGGCTTGCAAAAATTCAAAGAAGCATACAAATTGAACCATATCTTGCAGAAGTGAACCAAAATTTGCATCCTGAACCAAAAAATGCTTGCTATTAAGGGCCGCATGACAAGTGACAGAGGCAACAGAACTACGCATCTAGAGGCTCCTCCACAATTCTGCACCAACCGAACTCAGTCAGAGCACTTGCACGAGCAGCATCGGTGTCATGCCTTTGCACGAGCAGCATCAGGTTCAGAAGGACTAGGAGCCAGTTTGGATTGCACAGTTATGGAAGAAGGAATTCCTACTTAAATAGAGGCTAATTCCTCTAAGAATTGCACAAGGAAATAAGAGCTTGGAGAGCAGCAAAAGAGGCTAAGGATTGACTTGAGCTAGCTTAGGACCAGAGAGTTGATTATACTTGTACAGATATCGTTCTAGTGAGAACAAGCTTTGTATTTTCTACTCATATTTCTAATTAATGCAATATAGTTAGTAGGGTTTTTGAGTTGTGGCTTTCCCCAGATAAATATTATGTTATGTGGCATTGATTATCTTCCTCTCGAATATTACTATTTTCATCGATCTTTATGGGTTTCCACTATAAAAAGTAGAGTAGATTCTTGTCTTGTGTTTTAGGAAATTACATGAGTTGTGAATCTACAGGAAAACATACTCCGACTGCAGACTTTTTTACCCAATTTTGTGTCAATGACCTTGAATTCTAAGCCACCTTTTCAAGGCTATGAATCAAACCTCCACCCAGAACTTGATGAAACACTTAGAAGTGATAATTAACAAGAAGACAAGGCCTCTAATGAAAAATTTGAACAAGGACTTGACCTAACTCATCCTAACCATGACAGACATTTCATCAAACACATCATGAACATGCAATATACAAGTCATAATACATATCTGAACATAGGGGCTTCATACTTATCTAAGATTCATCAATAAGGTCTGATGCCATCTCACAATAGATGCATTATCATCTATTAGGTCATTCATTCATTAACATTTCAGCTACTAACCAAAACATGATAAGAGTCATAACTCAAGTCTGTCATAAACCATGTTTATAACCATCATATAACTAGAGAAATATCAATGATAGAACAATCATTAAAGCCACATAATAACAAGTACATTTACACATAATATACAAGAAGAAAAACACTCTTATTAACGTATGAAAATCCAACCAACTCAGGGATTTCCACGTACCACTCAACCATAGATTGGGATGAACCAAATCTTTCTTTTAGCCAATCACCACCATGCCATATTCCAAGCATGAATGTGGGACTCACCAAAACAACCAGGGCTTCCTCAAGCTTTAATACAATCCCTCCATATGCCGATCAAGGATTCCTAGGCCCAAAATTTTATCTATCAAACCAAGCTTTACCGTATATTGCGCTAAGGGATTCTTAGGCCCAAACAAGAAACATAAACTACCATGCTTTATCGCAATCCCACCATATATCGGTCTAGGGATCACTAAGCTTGTCCAATCATGAATGCCTCTGGATATCTTCACCTAAACCATGAGAAATTTTTCCATCTCCACCCTCTAGGATTTACCGTATATCCTGTTATTTACTGTTCAAGGATTCCTAGGCCCAACGAGGTTATACACAACCAGGATTTACCATAATCCCACCTTTACCGGTCCAGGGATTCCTAGGCCTTGCGATTTTTCCTAAGACCACCTCACTAAGTTTCAAAACCATTCAACACTCCATCTCAACCAAGTAAGAGAGACCCCATCACACCATGGTTATCCGAAAAATGACAAGGAAATGTTGCAATTACTATCACACCTAACAAAACTCATGCTAATGACAACAAGAGAACCAAATCCACACATTCATGTACCATGCATGTCAAAACCAGCAAGGAATTCATACATGCAACTCAATACCTACAAGTAATCTTGATGTAGTCGCTTGATCCAACTCTTCCTGGCTTGATCCTTACTTCCCTTTGCTTTCTCGTCCATGCTTTGTTTTCCTTTCTCCAATGCTAGAGTGCTCCAAGAATGATCTAAGTGTGCAAGAGTATGAGAGTGTAGAGATAAGAGAGAGAGTACCGAAACTGAACCGAAAAAATGTTGTGAATTGATCCTCATAATCCTTTTTATCATTAAGGCCTTTATTTTCTTCAATTTCCATAATTTTCCTTCATTTTTCTCCTCACATGCAACCTGTGACCTTTCACCTTCATTTTCTCCTATTTTCCATTCTTTTCAGAAATAAATGTCAAATAATGTCTCTTTGTCTTTTCAATGTCTTTTCCATTGCCTTTGTCAATTTCCCCTTTGTCAAGGCCCTTCGAAATAATGATAAAATTGTGGTTCTTAAGGCTGATAAGGGTGGGGCAGCAGTAATCTTAGACAAAGAAGACTATGTCTGTAAATGAATGAACACGTAAACTGTGGTAGTTATAAAAAGCTCAGTAAAAATCCCATTTCCAAAATCATGAGAGAGGTAAAAAAGACGATTTCAGAATCCAACCTTGAGGAGAAATTAAAGAAGAAATTAACACCCTCTTGTGAACCCATCCCAAGAATTTATGGTTTACCTAAAATCCATAAAGAAGGAGTTCCTCTTAGGCCAATAGTGAATACCATTGGCTCCCCAACCTATGAACTCACTAAATAAGTTTCCAAGATCCTTATGCCTCTTGTTGGGAACACTGATTCCTTCATTAAAGACTCCCATGACTTTGTGAAGCTCATTAGAAATGAGAGGATGAACCAAGATGACATCCTGGTGAGCTTTGACGTAGTATCCCTATTCACCAAGATTCCTCTTGATGAAGCCATTTAAGTTATAAAGGATGTTACTGATCCCCAAACCACAAGACTTGCTGAGATTTGTTTACGATCAACTGTTTTCACCTTCCAAGGTGAATACTATGAGCAAACATCTGGAGTGGCAATGGGATCACCCCTCTCGCCAATTGTGGCCAACCTATACATGGAATATTTCAACAAGAAGGCCCTTGAATCTTACCCTTTGAAACCAGCTTGGTGGAAGCGATTCGTAGATGACACGAACATAAAATGGACTCACAGAAAGACAGAGCTTAACAAGTTTTTCATTCACCTTAACTCTATCTCCCCTAAAATAAAATTCACCATGGAGATGGAAGAAAACATGAGCATCCCATTTTTAGACGTTCTTATCATTAGGAAGGAGGATGGCTTCTTCGAGCATAAGTTTTTTAGGAAGTCAACCCACATAGAGAGCTACCTCCATGCAGATTCCCACCATCACCCAACCAAAAAGTTTGGTGTTCTAAACACCCTGGCTATCAGAGCTCTTAGAATCTTTGATTCTTCATTTAGATGAAGAAAAGAAGCACTTAGTATCAGTATTTAAAAGTATAGGCTACAAAGAAAAAGAAATTAGAATGGCTATAGAAAGGGCTAAAAGAAGGGTGGTATCTCAGGAGCCAAAAGATCAAGACCAACCTCACTGTGGGAAGGTATTTCTACCTTATATTCAAGGGGTGATAGACAAGATTGCAAGAATCCTGAGAAGGAAAGACATAATCACTTAGTTCTCAGCTCCCGGTGTTGTCACTCAGGTTGTTCCCTGCCTCCAGAAGGGAATACGGCTGAGGTAACCACTAACCAATCTTTTAGCTGCAGATCCTAGCCAATCTGCAACCAGAGAGGGCTCTCTCTTTGTGATTTAGATTTTTTTGATTATATCTTAGGCTAGTTATGAAGCACAAGTTTTGTTTGGTGTTTGGAAGATGACATTCAGTAGAACAAGGTTGTAATATGAGAGAAGTTCAGACCATTGGGTTGATGGAGTCTAATGGGAATGAACCTCTGGGTATGGTTCCTTTGGCATTAGGAAGATTACAGAGCAAGATAATTAAACACAGAACAACTTTCAAGCTAAAATAAGATGAAATGAAGTCAAGGAATGAAAGGCAATCAAGAATCTTTCATTATGTTAACAGAGGGAAATTGTGAAAACATTATCAGGGAGCAGTTAAGAATTCCTTGACGATATTTAGAGTGGAAGAACCAGGGAGACAAGAGCAGTCAAGAATTCTTGCCTATGCTAGTCCTATGGAAAACATAAAAAATTATACGAATTGAACACAGAGTACAACAAAGTAAGTTCTGGGTTATCTTTTTTTCCTGTAACTTAGAGCATGATATTTAGATGATAAATAAAACACATATACATTGGCATGAGAGTAAAGAAAACTTATTGATCCATGTATTAACACGAGAATTCTGCAATATATCCTTCTGCCATCAATTCCACAACCAGCAAGTTCACCAACACAGTATTCCAGCAATTTTTATTTCAGAAGAGTTCTCAAAACTTATAGAGCATGTCCAAAATGATATTCACTAGCCAACAATAATACATATCTTCAGAAAGTATTTATAAGAAGTTTACACAATATCTCGTAGGAAAATATCAAGTAATAAATTTATCCATCTACTTTGGCAGGGGCAATAACTGATGTGGAAAACCATGCAGCAATGAATGAGGAAATAACTATGTTGTACTGGCTGCTTTAGATGTCCTGTTATTGCTGACTTTTTGGCTCAGATAGTCGGTTGATGGCTGCTTCCCTGATTTGCGTTCCTGATGTGCTGTCATTTGCCACCTGTGCCCGAGTTTGTTTCGCCTTTTTAGCGCGAATTCCATCCTTGGTCGATTTGATTTTCTGATAGGAGACCCTTATATTACCATTTACCTGTAATGCAGACAATTTACAAAAAGGAGAATCAAACTACCTTGGTAAGACCTCCAGCATGCTCTGCCACCATTGATCTGTTGGTAATTGATGCTTTTTCAGTTTAATCAATGCCTCATTAGCTTCAGTATACTTGTAATAATTTGGTTGGAATTCAAAGAGATGTGCTATCTCATGCTCAATAAAAAACAAACTTTCCAGTTTATCATATAAACTTTGTCCAGAGGGAGGCACTGTCTCTTCTAAGTTGCTTGATGATGCTGTGATGTGATTGGTCACATAGGTATTTAGCCTGTGAGCATACTGTTCCTGTTTTAACAGCCTCCCATTGCTAGTTAATAGGCTGGGTAAACCTTTGCTCTGTAATACTGCAAGTTTATGCTTGAAGGCATCTACCTTTTTCTGCATTTCTTGACATTTTCTTTCTACAGTTTGAACAAAATTCCTCATAGTCAGTACCTTCTTGACCCTCAAAATAGTCTCTGTCCTGTTCTGAATGTCTAGAGATGCTAATTGCTCACTAGTATGAGTATTCAAAAAATGAATCAATTGATTGGCTTGCTCAGGCTTGTTTGCCAATAATGCTCTGGCCTTTTGAGTTTCGTATTGAGCTACCCCTATCAATTCCATCTGGTCAAAAATAGTTTGTATTGCTGTCCATTGATCAGCAATAGATTGGCCAATCTTATCCCACAAAATGGTCTTGATTTCTATTAGAGTTCTATGAAGAGTGAGGTCCTTCTCCAAGGCTTTTATTTTATTATCTAAGGCCTTCACTTCCCTTGTCTTCTCAGCTACAGTCATTTTTGATTTGTCATAACTTACCTCAATCTTGGCCAGTTTTTCCTTGGTTTCTTTTAATTCTTCCATTTGGATTTCCAAAACCTTTATTTCTTTCATCATCTCTTCCATGCTCAAGCTGGCATCTTGTATTGTTGCTACTGTAGTTGCTGTTGAAGTCAAGGTACCTGCTGTTGATGCTGGATCAGTGGGAAGGGCTGTTATGGTGACTGTTGGAGGAGGAAATGTGAGAGTTGGAGCTGTTTGAGCTGGCTGAGAGGCCAACTCCTCCTATTTTCCTTGTAGTGCTGCTTCCAAAGCTTTCTCTGTATCCAACAATCTTTGATTCATCCTCATTAATAAACTGACCACATCCTCCTCTTCTTTTTGCTGTGCCACCTCTGTGGTCTGAGGGTGTATTGTAGCTGGCAGCTTAAGTTGTCTTCTAAGGGCTGCTATGTCTTCCTCCTTTCTTATTAAGGCCTGTGCACCTTTGGGATCCTTGGGATCATGTCCCAATTCTATGATAATCTCTTCCAAGGATTTTATTCTATTATCCTTGGCTAATGAGGAGGCCTTTTCCAGCTCCAATTGGGCAGAAGTGTTTTACAATGAGTTCTGCAGTTTATGAGCCATTAATGCTTTGTCTGCCAAGGTGGAGTATACCATTTCTCCAGCCTGTTTGTGTAACTCAATCTGGTCTATTAGGTGGATGTCTTTAGCAAGAACTTCCAGATTGGTCCTGATGTAATCAGCAACTGACTGTGGCTGATGTATGGTCGGCCTGAAGTGACTAAGGGTCATCTTCCCTACTTGAATATCATAGGCTGCCATTAGCCTTTGTTGATTGGTGGGAGCCATTCTCAACAATTGGTTATATAGCTAGAACCTCACTGGTTCATTTCTAGCCTTGATTTTCGTGAATGCTCTCTTGATGTCAGAGCCTTGCTTGCTTTGTTGCTTGGTGGATGTAACCTCCACCCCAGGCTGTCTCTCTTGCTCCTGCTGAAATGAGCTAGTAGATGTTTCCAAAAATGGAGGGATCTGCTGTTCAGATGTTCCCTCACCCCTAAGGTTGCCTGTTGTTTCCTCTGTGAACTCTTCTTCAGAGTAGGGGTTCAGCTTTTGCCTCTTCTTACCTTGCTGATCTGTAGATGCCCCTGTGGGTGTCTCTTCTGGTCTGTCCCTTTTTTTGGCTCTTTCCTCATTAAGAGGAGTTTGTAACACAGGGATCTCTGTTGCCTTTGCATGTGTTGAAGGGCCTTGTTCTTGACCCTTTTCCTGGGCTGTAGATGGCTGATCTGCCATTGTATTTTGTTGCTCTGAATGTTGTACTTCTTTGCCTTTTCTTGCAGGTGGAGTAGTCTCTTGGGCAGGTTGTTGTAAGGTGTGGCAGATGATGTGCTCATTCCAATATGTTGAGGCAGTGTGAAGGGGACCTGTCCAAAATAATCCAGGTCAATTCTCTTCTCAAAGTCTTTCATTTCTTTTTCTAATCTCTCTTCTTTAGTAAGCTCTTCAACTAGTGTGCCCTCTACCCATTCCTGTCGATTAGCATATTGTTCAATTTGAGGGATTGGTTGGTGCACATATCCTGAAAGCTTGTTTTTGACTCTTCTAAAGCTTATGAAATGTTCAGGGTCGTATGGTGCCCAATAAAAACTTTGTTTCAACATAAGTTCATCTCTTAGTATCTTATCTACATCATTCCAGGCTTCTTCCCTCTTATTGAAGACAAAAGGTCTTAATTGATGTCTTATATTGAGTTGTGCCTTTTTGTTTTTACCATGGAAATGAGTCAAATCTGCACTACTAAATTTCTTGAAGTATTCCAGGGCAAAGAGTCTCATGGGGACATATTTCGGCAGCTTGTAGGGGGATAATTCACAACCATAAATCCTGATCACTGTATGGTTTTGGTAAAAATACCAGTCACCAATGCTGTAGCCCCTTGAAAGATGTAAAATTCTCTGCATTTCAGCAGTAAGCCTGCCAGGAGGAGTCATCATCAACAGGGAAGTGGCTGGGTAAATGAACATGTCAATGAACTCACAATATGTATAGGGTGAGAGGTGAACTTCATGGAAAACTGAGGTCCAGAAAATGACAGATCTCCTCTCTCCTTTGGAGTCTAGTGTTTTAAGAGGAACTTGGAAACTATCAGGATGATAGTACAACAACAGATGATATATATAGGATGTATACTTGAACACTCTTTCTCTCTCCAAAATCATAAATTGCTCATGGATTTTATTTGCTATGAAGGTGGCATAGTCATACATGACAGCAGGGGGCTGTTCGGGAGTGAATATGGACATCAATACGAACACAGTTTCATCAACAAACTCACTGGTTTTGCATCCTAGAATGTAGGATATCATGTCTATTAGGAGTTTCCCTGTCTCATTGAATGAGACTTGATGATAAGGAGGAGGATGATCAGGTTGGCACTGTGGTAGCATAAACAATTGACCTAGTCTTGTTATTTCTGAGCTAGGCAGCTTTGCACCTTGATCAAGCAGAAGTTTCATGGTGAGAGGAACCAGAGGCTGAGTTGGCTCAAAGTTCAACATCTCATTTATGGACTGAGGAGTAATATAGAAGAGTACAGATCCAGATGGAGTCATGATTGCTCTTTGTGTGGGATCATAGTTTGCACAACATAAATGGATGAAATCAGGCAGCACATTCACTGAAGGGAGGTAATAGATAGGCATATTGGATTCCCAGATTCTCAGGACATCAGTGTTGCTTCTGTGGCTATTTCTAATTTGACAAAAGGTTTGCAGGTGAGACTTGAGACCCATCATATCCTTAATCTGGAAGTCCCTATCTGCCAGAGGTAACCATTCCAAGTCCTTATGTGGTGCATTCAAAGGTGCAATGTTCAGAGCCACTGGAGCCTCCATGGTTCCACTGTCTGTGTTTTTGATTGGAATGTAGGTCTATGCAACAACAAAAAACAAAATACTGGCTCTGAGGCTTTTCTCAGGAAATTGCAGACTGAGTTTTATCTTGTAATCACCTCACTGGGTAACATTCATGGTAAAAAGACGAATTTTGCAGAGTTTAGTCAGGAAACTGGATAAAACAACGGAAATGGCGCTCCTTTTGCAGGTGATTTGACAAATTTAACTCAATATGTGGGCATTTTCAGATTCTTTTTGCAGAGGAAAGTTACAGATAGGTGGCTAGAAGGAAAACTTTGGTAAATTCCTATTTTTATTAGCTCACTGTGTTTTTATCTGGGGTTATATACTAAATTTGTTGGATTTGTGAGTGGAATGCAGAGAAAATGAGCTTAAATTTAGCTCGACGAGCGAATTTGTGGAGGGAAAGACAGTTGACAGGATTACTTTTGAACAAATGGGTATAGTGGTGACCATAGTGCAGAGGTACAGAGGCAGCACTGTGATTTTGGGTAGAATTCTGGTTATCCGGGCGATTTTTATAGAAAAACTTGGAAAAACAGGGTTTATGAGTAAATTGTGGGTAAATACCTGTTCTATGGACGTCAGGTGCAAAATGCGGTTGCAAATTGAGCTGAGGGGGCCTGGTTTGCAGAGTGAATTCACCTGGGTGGCGGACTGGAACGTTGGTGTTGAATTGGACGTAATTCACATGCACAGACTCCGCAATACCACAAATAGAAATAAACAAAAAACCATCACTTTCACGGGTTTTTAACAAAATTTGGACTTTTTCGGGCTTTTGGCGCTTTTTGGGGATGACGTCAGCATGACGTAGATTTTGTCCGGTAGTGGAGTACGGAAGGTGAAGTGGTCGCTGACGTGGTCACTGACGTGGACGGATGACATGGCGGACACGACGGATGAACAGTAACGCGGGTGATGACGTGGTGCTGACGTGATGGTGACGCGGGCAGCGGGACCAGTCGGCGGTTTATGGTATTCGTCGGACTGCTTTTGGTACGGGGGTGGTTTATATCAGAGCGGGCTTGATGCAATAGGAATACGACAGGTGTCCCCGGGTATGGCAGGAATACCGCTATCCATCGAGTACTAACGTCTGGACATTGGGGCGCCTTCGATATTACTGTGAGCCGTCGGATCTTGAGGGCGATCCAACGGTTGACGGGATTGTGAGTTGGCGACAGTTTATGAAAATGGGCCCGTGTGTTATTTTAATGTTTCGCGGGGGTTGAAAACTTTAGGTTATTAGGGTATGGTTATTTAATTAACCAAATGTTAATTAAAACCCAGTTTATTGCGCGACGGATTGTGGTTATTTGTTTGACCAAAGGTCTAACAAATCCCGGCGGAACACGTGGTGGGTTGTCATTGGCCCCAGGTGGACCAATGACTCCCAAGAAATTTAAAATATAGCCATATTAGGCTGGGGCGGGATATGTATAATGTTTTGGGTTTTTTTGTTTTTTTTTTATATATAGTAGGGGTAGGGAAACTTTATATAGGAGTTATATAATAAAGTTAGGGTGTTAATATGACAAATGATAGGGAAATGCTAAGTATATAAGGCAAAACTTAGATTTTTTAGGAAAATGAAAGGGAAATGGGATGATTATGTTACACAAGAAATGTGGCTTGTTTTGACCAAGTAAACACAACATTTAACTTAGTAATTCTCAAAAATGAAATGAATTAAGACCATTGAGCAAATCCCAATATCCCTAGGGGATGTTAGTGAAGGTTCTTGGGGATATGAGAGGGGAAATCAGTCATGCTCCACTGAACTGTAGCCACTTTGCCATGATGTTTGTGATACTCATTAAAACTGAATACCAACCTGCTTCTGCAACATCAGAATTATCTGCCTACCTAGCCTAATACACCTAACATTTTTTCTTCCTTTGATTGGGTGCATTTGAACTAGCAAACCCTGCTTTTCCTCTTTTCTTTTGGATGCCCTCCTATCTAAATCCATCCTTGTCACTACCAAGGGCTCAGATTGAGCAATTGGGCCCTTTAATTCTCTATCTCATCTAGTGATCTGCCAAGCTTGAACTGTTTGAGCAGACCTTATTCTCTATTCTAAAACAAGAAATTTAAACATGATCTAGCCAGGGTTAAACTGTCTGGCTATTCATCAATTGTGAGAAAGTCAGTGATTGCACATTTTGAACTTGCTTTGCAGTATGTGGTACAGTAGTAGGAATTTGACAAGCCACTTTTTTGGTCTTTCTTTGGGGTTGCTTTCCTTTCTCTTTTTCTTGAATTCTTGATTTTTTTGAAAATATGGAACCTTTGCAACATGGAAAGGATGATCATATTTGGCATTTCCACAGTCAATCATGAAAAATGACACCTATTGGTATAGGAACCTAACACCTGGAACAATTAGACAAAGTATGAGGTCTGTCAAAGATAATATTGATAGACATCAACTTAAAGGAGTTTATAAAATAGATTGTTCATGTGGGAAAAGTTACATTGGTGAAATAGGTCGTTCCTTGCAAACAAGACTAAAAGAACATGTAGCAGATATTAGGAATGATAGGTCTCGTACTTCGGCCCTGGCAGAGCATTCTTCCAAAACTAAGCACCATCTTTGTGTGGACAACGCCTCAATTGTCGCAAGAGAAGAACACCATCATAGGCGAAAGATTAGAGAGGCTCTTGAGATTATGAAACATCCACATAATCTCAACAGGGACAATGACATCGAGATCAACAATAGCTGGTTTCCCTTAATCAGAGAAATTAAGACCTCCAATACATCCTAGGTTTAGCTCTCCTTAGGTAACTAACTCCCTCCCCTTTCCTCTTAGGTAAAATCTAGTTTTATTACTTTCATTTCTTCTGTTGCTCCTAATAATCAATCTCAAGGCATTAATAATTAATATTAAATATAATAATTATTAATCTATTGAATTATTAATAATAATAATAGTAAAAAATATTTATATTAGTTACTACTATATTAATTATTAATTAAGACAATTAAAAATCAAACATTATTATTAATTCATATCAAGAATTAACTTTTATTATTATTTAAAATAAACTATTAATAAAAACTAAGTAATTTTTTTTTTTTTTATTTTTTTTTTTTTTTTAAATATTTAAGTATTATAATTATTATCTAATATAAATTGATTATAAATTATTACTTATCAAATATAATAAAATTATTATAAATAATCATTATTATTATTATTATAAACTATTAGTAATATTATATTCATAAAATTAAGAAATAATCTAATTAACCTTAATTAATCTCATTAATTTTCAAAAATTTTAATATTCAATTTAATAAAAAATTATTATTATAATAATAGTTATTATAAATTGAATAATATTATTAATATTTATTTATTATTTTTAAATTAAAATAATAATGAATTAATAGTGCAATTTCTATAGCCATTATAATACTTATTTATTATTATTATATAATTTATTTTAAAATTAATTAAAATTATAAATTATTTTGAGAATTATATTAAAAATTATTTTTAAATTATTATAATAAAATTATTAAAATACTATGAGACTATGTATTATCACTGTTAATTTATCATCAAAAAATCAAAAAATTAAAAATATATGAATTAAAAATAAAATAAAAACCTAAATATTTGGATAATATTATTTATTAAGCAGCCGACCTTCATTTCTCCTTAAATCATAATAACTCACGTCATAACTATTTAAATCTCACAATTTAGCTCTTCTAATATCAACATTCGAAAATAGTCTTGATGATGGATCCCTGTTGGGATTTGAAATATTGACAGAATATGGATATCACTGTGGGTTCTCTGGTTACTAACTTAGAAAATATATACATATACCAAAACTGTTTTGCCTCAACCAGCAAACAATGAAGGATACATAGCTCGCATCTAATCAACCATCTCCCATGTAGCTTCATCAGGCCCAAAGTGCTTCCATTGCACTTTAACATGCTCGATTGCTCGGTTCCGGAGCATGAGCATCTTTCTTTGCGAAATGCACTGAGGTTTCGGTTGGAATTCTCCTTCTGGCTCCACCTGCAATATAGAACAATCGATAACATGATTAACATCATTTACATATTTTTTAAGCAATGAAACATCAAAAACATCATGGATTTTCATTGTCGTAGGTAGTGCAAGTTTGTAGGCCACTGGTCCAATCCTCTCAAGGATCTTGAAAGGTCCTCAATACTGAGGTTCTAGCTTTGCATATGACCCAATCCTCAAGGAGCTCTTCTTGGGCTTGATGCGCAAATACCCTTGTTCACCAACCTGGAATTCCTTAAACACCTCGTGATGATCTGCATAACTCTTCTGTCTATCTTGTGTTGCCTTTAGATTCTTCTTGATAGTTTGGATTTCTTGTTCCATGTTTGCTAGCATGTTTGCCCCGATCAATACACTGTTCACTAGATCACTCCAACTAATGGGAGTATTACAACTCCGCCCATAGAGTACCTCAAACAGACTCATCCTCAGGGACTCATGATAACCATTGTTGTAAGAAAAGTCAACCAGTGGAAGATACTCTTCCCACTTTCATTGTTGATGCATAATATACATTTTCATCATGTCCTCCAGAATCCTGTTGACCCTCGTTTTCTGTCCATCTGTCTGTGGATGATAAGTTTTACTAAAGGCCAAATTTGTACCCAAACCTGCGAATAACTCCTTTAAGAACCTGGAAGTGAACTTAGTATCCATGTTTGACACAATCTTCTTCGGAACACCATGCAACCTTAGTGTATCTCTGATGAAGACATGTTCTACACACATCAATAGTTGAATACATAGAATTCACTGGAATGAAGTGTGTTACCTTTGTTAACTTGTCAACCACAACCATAATATAATGATGTTGTCGAGATGTCCTCGGAAAACTTGTAATGGAATCCGTGGAAATGACCTCCCATTCCCACTCTGGAATCGGAATTGGTTGTAGTAAAACACTTGGATGCTTACACTTTGTTTTTACTTGTTTACAATCCAAACATCTAGCCACAAACTCTACCACTTCCTTCTTATTTTGCAATCAATAGTAGAACGTCTTCACTGTTGTCAATGTCTTCTAGTATCCCGGATGGCTTGAATATGACTTAGCATGAAATTCTCTCAAAGTAAGCTTCTTGAGCTCACTGTTGTCTGGCACATAAATCATGTCCCTAAATCTGATCAAACCATCTGTTGTGAGATGATATTCCAAATCTTGATCACTGGTGCCCTATTGTAACATGTTTCTAATCTCCCTATACCTGTCATCTTGTTGTCCTGCCTATAAGATCAAATCCTGTAAATTTGTCCCATAATAACTCATAGTTTCTATATGATTTACATGTACTCTTCTGCTAAGAGCATGTGCAACCCTGTTTTCCTTCCCTTTAATGTACCCGATCTCTAAGTCAAACTCACTAATCGTGGCCAACCATCTAGCTTGTATGGCATTCAAATTCAGTTGGTCAAACAAGTATCTCAATCCACTGTGATCACTCATCAATACAAACCTTCTTCCAAGAATATAGTGTCTCCACATCTTCAAAGCATGGATGATCAATGCTAACTCAAGATCATGTGTAACATAATTATGCTCATTCTCATTCAATTTCCTTGATTCATAACATATCACCTATCCCTCCTGCATCAAGAATCCACCAAGTTATCTCTTATCAACATATGTACACAATACAAACTCTTTATCCTGATCTACAATCTTTAGAACTTAAGCATTTGTCAACAACTGTTTCAACTGCTTAAAACTTGTTGCACATTATGTTGTCCATTCAAGTTTCTTCCCTTTTCTCTGCAATGATGTGATAGGATATGCAATCCGCGAGAAGTTCCTAATGAACCTCTTGTAGTAACCTGCTAACCCCATGAATGACCTTACCTCATCCACATTCCTAGGAGTTTTCCATTCCATGATAACCCTTATATTTTTTGGATCCATTTCTATGCCTTACTTGGAGACAACATGTGTCAAGTAATGTACCTCTGTATGAAAGAAAATGCATTTGCTAAGCTTGGCATACAACTGGTGCTCTCTTAGAAATCTCAATATTGTTGCTAAGTGTTCGACATGCTCTTCCTCATTCTTAGAATATATCAATATATCATCAATTAATACAATAATAAATTTTTCCAGATAAGGACGCAATACACTATTCATCAAGCACATAAAAGTAGTTGGAGCATTAGTCAAACCAAAAGTAAATACAACAATTAATGCCCATACCTAGTCTGGAAAATAGTCTTGTAGATGTAATCTTCTTTAATGTGTACCTGATGGTATCCTAATCTTAGATCCTTGACAACATATACCTACTCTTGATGGTTACCTTGTTCAATGGCCTGTAATTAATGCATAACCTAAGATTACCATCATTCTTCTTCACAAACAATACTCATGCACCGCATGGTGATACACTTGGTCTAACGTATCCTTTGTCAAGCATTTCCTTCAACTACAACTTCAATTCCACTAACTCTATAGTGCTCATCCTGTATGGTGCCTTTGATGTTGGTGTTACCCCTGGTATCAAATTAATAGAAAATCCCACTTCCCTGTGAGGCGACAACTCTGAAATATTTGCTAGGAACACATCCTGAAACTTTTGCAGAACTAGGTACCTGTTCAAGACTTTTGCATCCTCAACATCCTTACCTTTATCACTAGAAATATGCATTACAAATAACACACACCCTTTCTTGTGACTGTGACTGTGCTTTGTTTGCATAGGCATCACCATTCTAACTGATGCAACCTTCTTCTTACCCTATAAGATTCTTTGTTTCCCATTGTCATCCAAGCACTCAATACCCTTGTTATAACAATCTACTTTGGTCCTATGAAGGTACAGACAATCCATACCCAAAAACATACTATATTATCCCAATGGAAGTACATTCATGTGTGTTGATGTATGCATACCATTAAGCTCAAATGCACAAGCTCTTACCCAATGATGAACTCTTTTCTTTGTACTTGTAGCCAACTTCACTAACCAGGACTTTGCATGCACTTCTTTATTCACACCACACTTATCCATCAAGTCAGGGTTAACATAACTATAATTACATCCAAGGTCAACCAAAATAGAAACAACT
>APFE030130205.1:0-13223 GCA_000404065.3 Pinus taeda
AGGGATGGGTGAGAAGTGAATGACATTAATGAGAGGTGGTTGAGATGGAGAAGGGAAGGAGGGTATAAAAAGGGAAGGGAGAAGAGAGAAGGGGGAGTTTTTTTTTGGGAGGTTTTGCTCATGATTGTGGGGGTTGGTTGTGAGTGTTTGGACTTGTTATGATTTTGGGAGACCTTGGAAACCTATGGATGTTTCTTGGGTTTGAGAGTAGGAAAGTATTATTATCTGGTTTTGCACATTCTTCTTGAGGACACACTATATCTGGTTGGACTTGGGCACGGAGGGCTAGGGAACCTGTGGAGGTTTCCTGGGCTAGGAATTTGTTTCCTAGTTGGCTGGGTGGTAAATCCGGTTGGGTCGGTGAGAAGAAGCTTTCAGCTGGAGCTATACGACAAAGGTATCATCATCAACCGTCGGAACAGGTATTTTTCCATGAACTACTCTTGTTAAGTTGTTATCAATGGAATGCTCATCTTAATTTATGTTGCTTATGATAAAATGATTAGATGTTAAATGTTTAAAATTTAATTGTGAGAAGGTCAGCAAGCTCCTTTTATTACTTGCAAATCAACAGTAAAATAGATCTATTAGTGTATAATAAAATAAGGCTCAAACTATAGGAATCGGGTTCCTACATAGTTGGTGAGTTTCTTCAACTTATGGATTTATGATGAGAGTGCTTGTTGATGCCAACCCTATTGTGGTGCCATTAAATTCAGATACACGACCTCCTTTGATTTCATGGATTGGTGGGTTGTCGAAAGAGTAGAATTCAGAAAGGTTATGTCCTATAGAGTCACAATGGTCTCCCCATAATGTTACATCAATGCTAAAACCCGACTTGTCTTTTAATATGACTGTTTTCCTTAATGTTTCACTTCCATCTTTTTGTGGAGGTAACAACACCAATGACATCCACATTCGTATTTGTACTTGCACTTTTTATTTCACGAATAGTCTTGAAGTGAAAGCTGTAGTAAGGAAACGTTGGATCATCTATGGGACATGGATTGATAGTGGAAGCAGAAAACAAGTAAATTTCCCATTTGTTCTTGAGGTCATTGTAGTTTGGATTTTCCTCTTTCACTGTGCCATTTGAAACAGTGTATAGCTGCCCAACTTCAATTATATTGTAAAGAGATTCGGCCAATTCAGCAAATGCAGAAAGGTGGCTCTCTTCCTTATTATGATTGATAAGGTCAAATCCAAAACTTTTCCTGAGCCTCACACATTGTTGTAAGTCTTCAATGATGTTTTTGCAGATGCTCTACCTTGGATTGACCAATATTTTTGGTAAGGATTGAGTGCCGTGAATGGAATTATTGTAGTTGTTGTCGTAATTGTTGGAGTAACCACAAAGGGCAAGGTATCTTCTACTAATGAAGAGCTAACCTGGGATGTACCTGCCTTTTCATGTAGTAGCATCAATAAGTCCATAATCAATGATGCTGAGTGCAACACAACTTCAAGCTCAACCACTCGGATGGACCTTATGTAAACAAATGAGAAATGAATTAATGAAGATTCAATTTTTTTTTTTTTTTTTTTTTGTAATGCAAGAAGCATTTAAAAGGAAAAAAATAAAAGAGGGTAAGCTCAAATGTTGGGCCTTACGAGGAGCTTTGAAGCACCGTACAAGCCGCATTTTTAAGCAGAATTATTGAGCCAATTTGGATGTTTCTAGATACAACTTGTGGGCTATATGCGGATGGCAGCAAAGTCTTTTGTTGATGTGTTCCATTAGATAGAGTAATGTGGAAGTGTGAGGATGTTGTTTTTAATGAGGTAATAGAACCAACATCGATTATCTGAAGTAGTGGTTGAATCTCAGTGGAACCATTCAACAACAAAGGAATAGCATTCGTTGTCAAGGCTGTCTCCATAATATTAACAGGGGATTCTTTTTCCCGTGATAGTAGTATCTGCAATTCATAAAATTCGCCACAACACAAAATTCTAGTAAAAGAAGTTGTGATGTGAATGTGGAAGATAATCTAACAGGTCTAAATTTTGATGGTGAAACAATAATAAGGGCACAACCTAGAGGGGGAGGAGAACAACCTCTCATATTAACCACCCAAGGTAGACCACATTGACAAAATGTCTATTAATAAGATTCGGTGACAAGGTACATATTGTGCAAATTTGGAAGTACCTCAAGCGACTCAAAGATCCTTATAGTCTGACAATACCTTTAAAACATGTATGAAATAGGAACATTTGCCAGCCATGCCTAATACTGATCCTTTCAGCAATATTCTATTTGCACATGATATGTGATCCTTGTAGGAAAAATCCACATTTTTCTTACACAACGTAAAACTCATTAAGAGATGAGTTTCAATAACATTTAGGTAGAAGGTTTATATTTTTCACATTGGGTAGAACAATTTTTTTTAACATGTTTTGGCTATGTATGTAAGATATGTGTCTAAACCTTATAGAAATTGTAACAATGTTTCTAAAACTCCTATAACGTGCTAAGAATCTGCCTGAACATGCCGACTGATGGAAAGCTATGCTTTGTGCTTGTGTTCAACATGGGTTAAACCAAATATTGAGCACTCTCTAGTAATGACTTGTAGGTGTTGTCAGTTAAGGATAGCTTAGGTACAATTATTACTTCATCAAAAGATCCATGTGATATTAATTTGGACTCATTCGATTTTTCCCATAATACCCCCACCTCTAGAAGTTGGATTGGTCTACAACATGGGATAATTTCTCTCACTACTCCACTCAAGCCTTGCTTAATGCAATTATGAGTTTCCCAATTTGGTTCATTTTTCATAAAGGAACTCAACCCATAAACATAGTATGGCTTTCCCTCCCTTGATATACATTTGTTATCTTGCTCTTAGTACCTAGACACATCCACCTAATATGACTCCTTCCAAAGAGAGAGAACCCCCAAAAGGGGTAAGCATGTCACAACCTAGAGCGGGAGGAGAACAACCTCTCATATTAACCACCTGTTGATGCCTCGAAAATCGCTGCATCAACATTAGGGAAAACCACCCAGTCCGAACCTTAAAGGCAACTCCTTTTCTGTTTGGTGTGGTGGCTCTGACTGGATATAATGGGACCAATTTCCCAATGATTTGTAAATAGGATGGATAAGTGATTCATTTTCTATTAACCAATGATAATAATGGATGATTTCTTCTAAAATGCAGAATTATAAACAACTAATCTATCCCGGGAAATTTCGACTTTTAGTGCAACTTTTGATAATTCTTATTTACAAATCGGCATATAGATGACTCCACTTATAAATAAAAACATTCATTCATATGATAATTACTTTGTTCAAGTAGTTAAAAAAATTAATAATTGACATATTATTGCACTATTCTTCATATATCATTGACATAAATACGATTGAAAGAATAACATTCTTTAAACATTCAATAGTGATAAGTAAAAGGAGTGTCATTAAAAGACATACATATATCAAATCATAGCAAGGTTGAATAAACGTTGATTCATATAAAAGAATGGAGCAAAGACATAGATAATAGTACCATATGTAATTTGAATCCCTTCCGATATCAATCGCATTTAGATCCCGTATTCAATTTTAGAAATACTCTCACAAAAAGCAATAGTGCATATCTCATCAAAGTATTCTTCATTAAAATTCAGAATATAGGTCCAGTCTTCATAAAAAATATATATATCGAAAGCACAATAGTGAAACTCCCGATCTAAGTTTTGATACAAAAATTGTGGATCCTTTCTAAAGACATGAAAGGGTCTATAAATACTATCTAAGCTAACTAAATATGAAATAAAAATGCTATGAGGTGGTATAATCAAATCATGAAAATCTCATTGAAATAGGAATGCTTGCAGTTGGTAGAATGATTCACTATTTCGGTTGCTTATCCTTTGGTTTGAGCTGGCATATAGCGAGCATTGGTTGTAATTCTGGAGGGCGACTTAGACGTGAATGCAGTTGGGCTAAATACGTAGCATCATGAGTTTCAAGAATCATGTAACCCATTCCATCGATTAAACATTTCAGTGCTACCTTTTGACTATGCAGTTTAACCAGGATGAGCCGAACGGTGTCCCAAGTTAAACTTTGGATGCCCGTGATTAATCTCTCCTTCTTTTCTGATTCCTGTTTGCATGTCTGCTCCAATTCTTTAGCTGATGGCAATTTACCTGGAGTGCATTCTAAAATCAAATTAGATAGATAAAGAGTATCATTAATTAATTGAATCAAATTACCAGTCGCTAATCTACATCTTGAAGTTTGCCTTTTCTGCTTTCATCAATTGGGATTCCCATTCTAGGAAAAGAATTTCCTTGTGTGATTACAGAATTCGAGGTAGATTTGCAGCTTGTCCTTCATTGGTTTCTTTCCAAGCAAGAAAGTTTGTTAATGTCTTATCAACCTACTCCAAATTCTGCCTTGCGTCAACTGATTTATCAATCATCGATGAAGAAATTTCACAGAGGGTCTCAGCAAGAGAAATATTATGACATAGCAAATTTAATTATTTAATCAATGTCTTATTGATCTGGAGAGCTTCGGTTTTGAACTCTACTACTTGAGGCAAACCTTTGAACTTTTATTCGTTGTGATAGTTGAGCACTTTTCTCATCTTTTGTTTTGCTCAATTGTTCGTTCATTGACTTCTGCTTGGCCAATGCTAGGGATAATTCTTTTTGTTTCTACATTGCACTTTGGTCTATCCTATGCTTCTCCTTGAGCAATTGCTCATTTAGCTGGTTATTTGATTGTTGTTGTAGTGCTAACTGTTGTTCTAACTGCTCTATTTTATGCTGCCTTTCGGATACCTGTGCTTCCAGTGAAACAATTGTTTGATCTTTTTCTTTGAGTAAATTGCTAACTTTTGGTGCTTTATCCATAGTAGCTGCCGAGTATGCCTTGGCATATTGAGAGAGTTTTGTAAGGTCTTCGGAAGGACTAATTTCCTCTCTCCATACCACATTAGCCATCTTTGTGCAAGTAAAAGAGAATATTGATCAAACTTTCTCTTTTTCCTTTGTCTTTGTACTACAGCCTTATGCTTAGAGCTGTAGAAGACATATAAAGGTGGTATTTCTTCTACATGTAGGATGATTTCATCAGATGGATTTTCTAGAATTATCTCCATATCCTTCTGAGTGATGGGTGGTCCACTGGTTCCTTTAGTTGGAACCATATTAGTTGTTGTCTTGTGACCAGTTGTCACTTCAGGCATGCTAAATCCCTATAAGGTCTCAGTATTACTTATAATGGAATCGAATTGTTTCCATTCTTTAAGAAGTTTGTGATCAATCTGAGTATCTGTATCCATGAGTTGACTATGTTTTCCTTGTTCCTGTTCCTGTTCCTATTCCTTTTGATTTTCAGAGACCTTTCCACATCAGACGTCTTACCAGTAACTATTTGTTTTTCCTGACCAGATGACTAGACTGGATGAGCTGTGACTAAGAGGTATAAAGGCAGAGTTTGCAACCTCTGTTCTCTAAGCCTATTAAACACTTCTAGTCCTTCATCTTGATATTTGATTCTAGACAATGATTTAACCTGAAATAATGATTCAGCTGACGGAAATAGATCATCAAAGTCATTATTTTCATGATCGAATTTTGCAAGTTTGGCTTGTTCAAGAACATTGTAGGCAACGTTTCTTGGATCATATTGCCTGTTGGGAATTGTTGCAAGATTCAAAATTTGTATTTTTTCTGCCTCCTTTTCTGCATATTTGTAATCATGAAGAGTGAAAACACCACATCTTAAAGGGAATATATGCCATACCTATTTCTTGGAATTTCTAAGGGTTTTGGATGTCCCATCTATTGTTATTTGATAAGACAATTCCCGAGCTAACATTTTAGCAAGCACATACAGGGGAAGGACATGGGATTTTGTAGGGCTACCAAAAAGCCTTATATAAGTGAATTTTTCCTCCCCAAACCAACTGCCTACTGTTGTCAAATCTGTTTCTACTTCCGGGGATACCCTGGGAGCAGGATTATCAAAAATGGAGTAATAAATATGCACAATAAAACTGTTGCAGACTTTATACAAATCATTTTTGTAATTAGCCTTCCATAACTGCTCATGATAGATATTGATTAGTTGAGGATCTGTGGGGGTCCATCTCCACTCGAGCAATGGAAATTCAGAATTGAAACAAACAGTATCCATAATGAATGCACTGTAATAGAATGGGGGAATGGTCCTAATAGTTTGATATGCATTTTCTCTATACTCTAGAATTGTTGTGGCTAGTTTATGAGATAAAATATTGGACCAATCCATCACATAGCCATTGATTGCAGCCTCCATTAGAGGGACTATTTCTATAGTAAATTTAGCAGAGTCATGTATTCCCCACATTCTACATATCATAGCTCCGACATAACAGTAAGGAGAAGTCAATGAGTCTACAAAGTACTTACCCGATGATTCATGTTTGTGCTTCTTAGGGAAATGTCTCCACTGCTTAATCGGGGCTGATTCTGACTCGTTTTCTTTTGCAAACGCTTCTAGGAATGCTTTTTTGTACCACTTCTCAGGCTTAGGTAAGTGATACATTTTCCTTAGATCATATGGTTGAAATGAGCCGAATCCCCTCCCATCATTTGTGCAAAAGGTTCTGTTTGTAACTGGAATTTTTTCCACCACCCATCTCATGACGTCAATATATGGGAGGACTTTAGCTCACAATGATATTCTGTGAAGAAATGAGCATCCCAACTCTTTAAGAGTTCCTTCAGACTCATCAATTGAATTAGTCGTGGCCTCTTCTGATAATTCTTCAAGCTCTTCAACTTCTATTAGATTGTAAATTCTCTCCCAGCTAGTGTTTCCTTGACCGATGCACGTAGTGTCAGAGATAAATCCTTTTTTTCTTGGTCCAAGATCTTTGGCTAGCTGAGTTGCTACTATGGATTTCTTTGATTTCTTTCCCATTTTGCTTCAGATTTCTGGTTTCAACTGAATTCTACACAAGTGATTGAAAAAACCGTGATACCAAGAAATGTTGCTACATACCAATATGACAATGAAAAGAGTTACGTCGATCAGTAAGTGGTAATGGAATATAGTTAAAGATTGCCGTGGATAAAATCTAAAGAAACAGTCTACCCTTAACTGCTTCACTGAATAGCCATTTAACCTGTCAATCATGGTAAAGACGGTTTGAAATGCCCATCATGTCGCTTATATTCTGTATGATTAATTCAAGCATGCCTTAGATTTCTTTGATGGATGATCTGTGATAAATCACAAATCAGTGATTGGGAACATCAAGGAAAAGGCTTTAACACTTGCTTTAAATATCTCCGATCTCCGAAAGGTGATACAATGCATGCAAACCATTTTAAATATATTTTTGAGATGTGCACCTAATTAATATATCATAATCGGTAATGAACTCAGGCTTTATTGTTTTGTTAATGTAAGTTCATTGATGTCTAATTGCAATATGCTTCATTGCATCGGAGGATTTGAGCATGACTTTATTTATGTATTGGCTTGTTGTTTTCATCATTGATTTGCTGATTGCGATGTGCTTTATCGCATCGGAGGACTTAAGGGTCTCCATTATATTGTGCTTGGCATTTGGCTTCTCCGATCTCTGATTGCGATTGCCTTTTCAAATCGGAAATAATGGATAAGGTTTATTGTGGCTTTGCGTATGTTTCCCTTATTATTGTGATATGTGATCTTCCGATCGCGTTATCGCAATAATGAAGAGTTTTATAATATTTTTAAAGTCACACTTTTATTTCTATTCAAAAGAGTTTTAAAATGATTCATTTACCTTAAGCCTTTTAATAAGGGTTTTTTCTTATGATGGGTTAATACCGATTTTATTTATGGACACACAAATCTTATCTAAGTTGAATTAAAGGGACCCATTTCTTATTTAAATTTGATGTAAAGATTTTTTAAGAAATGGGGGGTTTTTGTTTAGCCAACAATTGGCAATTCACTGGGAGAAAAAGTTATCTTTGAGAAAGTAATATAATACTTTAACTTTCTTAATCTGAAAAGCTTAATTGATAGAGAAAATCTAATGTAACTAGATAATCGTAGATTCTGAACGTAATGATAACTATTTTTGCTATTTCTTTCTCTTCTTAAAATTAAATACATTCTAAGTTTTAAATTAACCTTAATTGGTTGATAATGATAAAACAAAAGACTTTTCCAACTTAGCTTCTATAATGACTCCTTTGTCATGGATAGAGCCTCTACTGCCAGCAAACATTTATTATCTCAGAAGGGTTACCTTTTAACCATTTGATCATTCGTTGTTCCATCCATTTCAGAGTATAATTAAAAAGAATGAATCCAAAAGATATGTTTCCATATATTTTGTATTGCATTTTTCTTTTTTCCTTATTTTGTAAGATAAAAAGCCATTGTCTTGGTTTGGTGGTCAGCTGTTGACAATGCCATTCATTGGTTGTAATTTAACTAAACAAGTTGGCTCGTGATGAGACCCCTTGTCTTATAGTTATAAGCCATTACCTTGTTTTGGTATGCAGTGTTGGTAATGTCAGTTGAACTATTCCCCTATGATCATGGTAAGCAGGTTTGTAATAAGACCCCTTATTTTTTATATCAAATATATTTTAGAATTACACTCTGAGTAATTATAAACTTTGATGGATGGGATGAACAATTTTCTCCTTAAGAGAATATGGATGATAGGATGAGTGTTGAAGAGGCTAAGATTGAATCAGTCTTTTTTTTTGTATTGATAACCATTTTTAGGCTTCTAAAACTTTAAAATGATTTACAGTATTTCTAAGTTTTGAGAATATTTCACAAAAATAAAATGGAGTTTTCAGAGTCTAATTATATCTAATTTCCTAGAATTTTCTTTTTCCTTTAAGGCTTCCATTTCTTAAAAGTAAATATTAAAACCATTTTCTTTTGAGTAACTATTTCAACATAGCAAAGACCAATGGAAGGCTTTTCACAAATTTATTTCTAGGATTTTAAACATACTAATTTATTCACACAAATCTTGCTGAAAATTGAATATTTACAAAGGGAGAAGGGGTTACCTCCTCAATTGAATATTTTTTTCAGGATAAGGCCATTGACAGGAAGAGAATCTCTCTTTCCTGATAGATCTTGGAATATAAATGTAGAAGGGCCTATCTTCTCACTCATTTGGAATGGTCCAAGCCACATTTTCTAGAACTTAGTGTGTCTTCCTTTATCCTCATGGGCTTTGTCCCACTTGAAAACTAGATCACCAACTTGTAAATGTTTTAAGCCGGCTGAAGTTACATCAAAAGATGACTTAATAATCTGTTGATGTTTTGCATGTATAATTCGTTATTTCTCCCTTTCTTCTTCTAGTTTCAGGATCTGATCATGTTTCGCTTGAATAGAAGATGAGGGAGTTTCTTCAATAAACTGCACTAAAGCTAGTGATGGAAGTACTAAATTTGCTAGTATGATAGCTTCCTTTCCATACACTAGATTAAATGAAGTAGTTCCTATGGAGGCTTTCTGTGTTATTCGGTCAGCCCATAGTGAAAATATTAAAGACTTATGCTAGCTTTTATGGTTCTGCTCAATAGTTCTCTTAGTGATTTTGATAAAAATTTTATTGGTGAATTCTGCTAAACATTACCCCAAGGGTAGTAGTTTGTAGAATATTTCAATTTAAATCCCCTTTTGATAGAAAACTCAAATATATAATTTCCATAGAAGTAAGATGCATTATAAAAAATAAGAGCGTTTGGGACACCAAACCTGGTAATGATGAATTGATCTATGAATTCAATGATCACTTCAGAGTTTGATGTCTTCAAAGGAATTGCTTCAACCCACTTAGTAAAGTAATCAGTGGCTTTGAGAATATACCTATGTTGTTTGGACAAATGTGGCATGATTTCTCCAATGATATCCAATCCCCATTATTCAA
Source organism: Pinus taeda (assembly GCA_000404065.3). NCBI lineage: Eukaryota > Viridiplantae > Streptophyta > Pinopsida > Pinales > Pinaceae > Pinus > Pinus taeda. Next base: position 9,918 of record APFE030130205.1, read on the forward strand.
AAGGTCATTCAATGTTGACTAGTTGCAAAGGGAAAGCTGGCTTCCTTTGTCTTCCACTAGTAGTTTGACAACTTTGGCATTTATGTACATATTCATGAGTATCTCTAAACAAGGTGGGCCAGTAATACTCAGCATGAATGATTTTGTGAGCTATTGTATTAGCTCCAAAATGTCCTCCTGCTTGTCCATCATGTAGCTCCTACAAGACCTTTTGTGCTTCAGGCTTTTCTAAGCATCTTAACAAAATTGAATCATAATTCTGTCTAAACAATACATCATCTATAATTATGAATTTTTTTGCTTTCAGTCTGATGGCACGTTTATTTTTATAGGAAATATTAGAAGGAGCATACCCATTTTTCAAATAGAAAATCACATATCTGTATTGGGATTTAGGGTTATTGGTACTTATCTAATTGATTTCTTTAGTTTCTTTTGTACCTTTAGGTTCCTGAATATTAGAAGCTCCTGCTAAAAACCTACAAAAACCTTGGACTTTGAAAATCTTTGCTGGTTTAATTTCCAAGTCATATTCTTGTAATGTTGTGACCCAATTTGCTCTCTTTTCTCCTAATTCCCTTTGAACTAGTAACTGTCTTACTGCTGAAAAAGGACTATAACTTTTGTGTGAGCTTTTAAGAGAAAGGGTATGTAGTGTTTAATGGCTTTGTATACAGCAAAAGATTGTTTTTCAACTTCCGAGTAATTAAGTTCAACACCTTGAAAGTTTCAACTATAAAATGAGATTGGTGCTTCCAAGTTTTGATCATTAATTTGCGTCAGCACTACTGCATAAGATGAATCAGATGTAAGAGTATATAACATGAAATGTTTTGAAAAATTAGGAGTGCTTAAAGTAGGGGCATTTATGATAGACTGTTTGATGGAATCAAATGCCTCTTTCTCTATAGGTCCCCATTTGAACCCTAAATTTTTCTTAATCATGGTTTGGAATGGTAAAACAATCTGTGAAAAATCTGGTACAAATCTTTTTACAAAGTTAATTTGACCTAAAAATTATTACATGTATTTTATATTATGAGGGAATGGAATATCAGAAATCTCTTTGATTCTATATGGATCAATATAAATACCATCCTTTGAAACAATGAAGCCCAAGAGTTTACCTTGGTCAAGAGCGAAAAATGATTTCTTAGGATTGAGTGAAATACCATACCTTTTGCAGCGTTCAAAGATTCGTTTGAGATCATGCAAATGATTTGATATTTTCTTATAGAATACAGTAATATCATCTAGATAGACATCTACTGATTTGTTGATCAGTCCTTTGAATGTTATGTCCATCGCTCTTTGGAACATAGCTCTAGCATTGATTAACCCGAAAGGCATTTTTTGGTAGGCATATGTTCCCAACCTTGTTCTGAAAGTAGTTTTAATTCTGTCATCAGGGTGTACCAAAATTTGGTTATACCCTGAAAAACCATCTAAGAAGGACATTAGTTCAAAACCAGCTACTGAATGTAGAGTTTGCTCCATCGTTGGTAGAGGGAAGTTATCCTCTTCACTTGCTTTGTTAAAATTTCTAAAATCAGTACAAATTTTGATATCACCATTTTTATTTCTTACTGGCACCATATTGGACACCCAATTTGAATGTCTAACAGGAAAAATTATCTTAGCTTTTAAGAGTTTCTTTAATTGAGCTTTTATTTAACTCTCTATGTTAGGATGAATCTTTCTTAATTTCTGTTGTACTGGTTTTTGTTCAGAAAGCATTGGAATCATATGATGTATGATAGATGTATCGTATGTTTTCAAATAATCATATTTCCAAGTGAAAACATTTTTATATTTATGCAATAATCTAATGAATGAAATTATTTCTTCTGAAGAAAGTCCTAATCCCAAATTGATGTTTTATGGATTTTCCTCAGTACCAAGGTTTATCAATTCAAATCTCAAAGTAGAACTTTGGAGCATTGAATTAGTAACCTATTTAAACCTATCTTTGATGTCATAAAGATCTTCAATCTTGACCACTGGTTTAGGTATTGAGTTTTCTTGAAGCTTATCCTTCATTTGAATGTCATGGTCACTTTCATCAATAATTTGATCATCATAGGACTTGTCAGCAGTTAAGAAATTTAAAATGTCATCATCGTAATTAAACACTCGCCAGTTAGTGACATTATCAGGAATTTATGGTCTAAAAATTAACTCTAATGAGAATCTATCGAGACTGTAATCTTTAGATGGAAGGAGTTTGGAAGCAACATTAGCTAGTAAATCTATAGCTACATTCTGGGATCTAGGGATAGGGGAAATACTGAATGCCAAAAATTAAGATATTAGGTCATGTACCAAGGACTAATAGTGTTTAAGGTGACTAGAAAGGAAATGAATAGTATTTCTGACTTGTCTTATAATAATTTCCGAATCACCGGACACTTTCAAATATTGAACTTTAAGACCAATTGATTTGTAAATTTCTTGAACTAAGGCTTCATATTCAGCTATATTGTTTATGCATTCAAATTCCAACTTGCATGATAACATGGTCTTTTCTCCATTGGGACTAACTAAAATACATCATGCTCCTGCACCTTCACTAGATTTAGACCCATCAAAATATAATGACCAAAACAAAGATTTATCTATAGTTTTATTTATAGTTTCCTCAGCAATTTTAACACACCTTGATGTATTTGTTTGAGAAAAAATTTCGATTTGAGATGTGAAATTATTAACTGAGAAGGGTGATGGTTGAGCAGTAAAATTGCCAAAGAATGATTTGGATGAGTAATTTCCCAAAATATTGTTATTGAATGCTATTGGTTGATTTTCTTGTTCGAACTCAATAACAACATGGGTCATATATTTCTCTCGATTAATCTTTATTTGATTTGGCTTTCCTTTATAAGGTAGCCACATATGAGACCAATCGATGGAAGTATAACCATGAAGTTTCTCAGACCAGTCTCTACTCAAAATCAAACCATAGAATTCAGGTATATTAGTTATTAAAATATCAATTCTTTGAACCTTCTTGGATCAGCTGATAACCTAATAGTAACTGAGTCGATTTCTCCTAAAACATGGACCTTAGTTCTATCCAACTGAACAATATGAATTGTAGACTTTTGGGGTTCATTGTTCAGTTTGGAACAAACTGAAGCTGGCATTATATTCGAGGAAGCCCCTAATTTAATCAAACAATTGTGTAGATTTCTATTATAGATCTAGTAGGTTAAGAGAAAAGGAGGAGTATGGGAATTCGATCTATATCCAATTAAGACAGCATCAATATTTTCTACTCTTCCAGGAGATGGTTTACCTATTTCATTA
>APFE030130221.1:7516-25316 GCA_000404065.3 Pinus taeda
GCCATTGTTCCACTAATGAGCAGATTGCAGACATCTTCACCAAAGCACTTGGAAGAGAAAAACTTGAAAGATTCAGAACGATGCTTGGACTCACCAACATCCCTTCAGATTAAGGGGGAAATGTTGACACCTTATCATAGGGATTGGGTGAACAACTGTAATTAGTGTAAATAAATAATAGAGAAAGTGGAGAGTCATCGGGAGATGAACTGAACAGTCACTCCCTCTTGTATATAATAATGAACAGCCTGACTGAATAAGACGATTACATTTGAGGAGTTACCCCTGGTCTGACAAAGCCAGAGAAGGAAGTGGAGGCAGTGAGGGGTAGGGACAGTGAGTATAGAGGAAAGTTTTTCCAGATCCAGAGAGTTAGCTACAGGAGGGCCAATTTCCTCAGTGAGGCTGCGCAGAAGCTTAAGAGGCAGAGTTTGATTTGGCCAGACAGAGGGTCAATTTAGTTGCTGGAGGCCGGGAAGATTTCCGGAAGGTGCCAGCGAGTCATTCTCAGAGGTTGGATTGGGCAGACGACTTGATCAATTGTAGTTCCAGGCAGAGCGTTTTGGTGCCTGCACAAGTTTGACGCAAAGGCTAATGCAGGGGTTTTGTGAAGCCCATTTAGAGCCAGTTTCAGAGCTGGATCAGTGCCGGGTGAAACAAAATTTTGTCTCACTAATTTTTGTGACCAATTTATCATGTAGTGGATTGTGAGTTTGTGCATCTAGATTGTACTCAAAATTTCTCACTGCTGCATAATAATAAAAACCCTCAGCTGCTGCACATGTTTTCCCAAGTTGGGTTTTTTCGGGGACATTTTTCCAAAAATAACTGTGTTAATTTTTTGTGTGTGCTAGTATATTTCTCAGATTCTAACGGTATTATTTCTGCAGAATTTTATTTGTGAAGGTTGCAGTGTGATTTATTCAGTGTTTTCGATAGAAAATAAATTGTTAAATTAATTAACAATTAGGAAGAATAATTTCTAGTTTCTGCAACAGGATTTCAGAATTGAAATTTTCACATGGTATCAGAGTATGATTGATCAGTCGGGAAGCTCATAAGCAAAAGAAAAAATTCGCTGTTCAGAGGGAGCAGTTGGAAGAATTTCTGGATGCTGCGTAGAGCTTATGCCAAACAATTCGAAATTGTTGGGCAGATCGATTTTTCAGTGCAGGTTGGCAGAAAATTCGGTTCGCTAGACTCAGTTATTCTGACAGGCAAAGGGAGCAACAACTCACTTATTTTTGTTGAGCAAATTCCTTGTTTGGGCGCAAAGGGTTTTGCAGTGGTGTGCAGTAGCAGAATCAATGCCAGGTGGAAGAGAAATAACACACGCAGAGGGAAAATTTCTCTCAGGGGATCTCAAGTTTTAGAGATCTAATTTTTTTAGTTGCATATTGGTAGTAGTAGCAGACAAATTTTCTCACTCTAGAAGGGAGTGCAAATAACAGTGCTAGCAGCGAAGCAAGGAAGAGAGGGAGCTTCCAGGTTTATTTTCTCCAGTTTTGAGTTTCACAGATTTTGTAGCTTTGCAAGGATGACCGTACAAGATTGCCAAAGGAGGCCATGCAAGTTAGCTAGAATGCAGATCTGGGCAGCAGTTCAACTTCTAGTTGTCAGAAACAAGTGTCGCAGTAAGTGCAAGTTGCAAAGAAAGGAAGGTACCCACCAAGGGAATATGCTTAAAAGGAGATAGTGGGGCACCAAAGCCAAGAGGAGGACGAGTATGAAACTCCAACGTGTCGAATGGGTAGGGTCTAGCACAGCTGCAACAAGGAGATCAATTAGATGAATGTTGTATTATTGCATTGGGACCATCACCTTTGCTACAGGAGCCCACAGTATCATAGTAGCAGGTTTAGTGTCAACAAACACAATCTGTCATTAGACTATTGCAAATCTAGTTATAGTCATCTCCTAGGAGACAGTTACATAGCTAGATGTAATGACACAGCCAATGCGAATTGCCCAATTGCAGTATACAGGTGTAGTTCTAGCCAGAAGATTCCTAGCGCAGAGCCACGCAGTGCAGTTTCGAGTATAGGAGGATAGTGCGAGCTACTCGGAGGGAGCAGAGAGATTTCCCATAGGGAGATTGAGATTCAGAGGGAGTCTAGCTTCATAGGGAGCAACCCTATGGAAGTTAGCACTTCGGGATGAGGGGAGATTAGACTCATTATTGCAGTAGTTGCAACAATAGTGCGGAAGCATCAACATAGCAGTAGCAATAATAATATGAGTAGATCAGATTTTGCTATGTTTGCAGCTATACCTCCAGAAATGAGGTGGAGAGATATGGAGCTATAGTCTCAGAGTTGCAGAGATTGGGTAAGGTCCATTGAGGTGTCCTCATGGATCATTACTTGGCTACGAGGGGCCACAATATTCAATAGCATGATGGATTAGTGTCATTGATGTAGTTAGATTTCCTAGCGATAGTTGTAGACTAGTGACAGTAACATTTTGAGGACTGTCGTGCAGTGTTGACAATAGAGCAGGTGGCTCAGTGCAGAGTTTGCAACAACGCAGATTCTTCAGTAGACGTCTAGTAGCAGTTAGGACTTTCGAGACAGATTCATCATACTGAACACAATTGATTTAGTATTTTTTGATGCTTCTCAACTATAGTAGTGGTAGCAACAGATGAGAGGGAGTTACAGTGCAGATGCGATGTTAGTAGTAGTATGGCAGTGTCAGTAGCAGCACATATGCAACATTATAGTTGCGTAGTAGTTGGTGGAAAGTGGTAGTCAGTCATAGTGGCTAGACATCAACAGTGTGACAAAGGGTGGTACAAAGACAGAGTGTTGTGGCAGAGTGTGCAGCACTAGAGAGAACACCTTCCTCGCTAAGAGGGAGTGTTAGTTTCTGTAGCATCGGAGGTGTTCTAGTATTGAAACTTTGTGGAGAGGCTAAAACACATGAGTTCTCCATAACCCAGAAATCATTTTTGGAAATTCCACTTAGAAGTGTCTCAATTAGAATATTAGCATATTTTTTATTATTTTGTAAGTCTAAACTTAGGAAAAGGGATGAATTAACCAATATTAATTGAGATAAGGTGTGAATTGTCTAGAAACTCACATGGATTGATGGGAATTAGATCTAGGCCCTTGGTTATGTTTTAATCTTCGTTGTTGGAGGTCCAACAAAGGATTATAAGAAGTCAATGGGTAGATGGAGAACACACTTGTGGAGTTCGATTTCCTTGGACAGTTCGATTTCCTGAGAGCAGCGACAATTGCCGGAAAGCCAGAGAAGGAAGCAAAGACAGTGAGGGGTAGGGATAGTGAGTATAGAGGAAAGTTTTCCCAGATCTGTAGAGTCAGTTACAGGAGAGCTGAGTTTCCTCAGTGAGGCTGTGTAGAGGCAGTGCAAAAGCTTCAGAGGCAGATATTGATTTGGCCAGACAAAGGGTCAATTTAGTTGTTGGAGGCCGAGAAGATTTTCGGAAGGTGCCAACGAGTCATTCTTAGAGGCTAGATTGGGTAGACAACTTGATCAATTGCAGTTCCAGGCAGAGCATTCTAGTGCCTGCGTAGGTTTGACACAACGGTTTCATGAAGCCCATTCAAAGCTAGTTTCGGAGCATGATTTGTGTCGGGTGAGACAAAATTTGTCTCACTAATTTTTTGTGGCCAGTTTCTCATGTAGTGTATTGATAGTTTGTGCATCCAGATTGTACTCAGAATTTCTCACTACTGCATGATAATAAAAACCTTCAGTCGCTGCACCAATTTTCCCAAGTTGGGTTTTTCTGGGGACATTTGTCCAAAAATAACTGTGTCAATTTGTGTGTCAGTATATTTCTCAGATTCCAACGCTATTATTTCCGCATAATTTTATTTGTGAATGTTACAGTGTGATTTATTCAGTGTTTGCCATAGCAAATAAATTATTAAATTAATTAACAATTAGGAAGAATAATTTCTAGTTGCTGCAATAGGATTTCGAACTTGAAATTTTCACAAAAAATTCTTTTACCTAGAAGACCATCAATAATGTGCATATACCCCATGCTATAATAATAATAATTTTTCTTTCTTCTTTTCTTTTTTGTTACATAGGGTACATATTGAAATGAGTACAACAATTATGAAGACCGAAGCTAGTTACATTTTTCAACAAGGGCCTCATTAACGATACCTATCCAGAGGACTTCTAATGACCCAAGTGCCTCCATTCCTACAAGGGGTTTCCGACAAGAGAATTGCAAGGTCACTTGTTTTAAACGTTGAGTAAGGATCTAGCTCTTAGATTGAAAGGTCGAGAAGGTTTCCATAACTTTCTATTCAACCAAGCTTATGCTTGGAGGTAGATTTTAAGCATGCAAAATTAACTCTAAAATGGAAGTGCAAGATGCAATGCTTCAGTGAGATATTATGATATCAAGATTCTTCAAAATTGAAATGCCAATGTACTTATGATCCAAATATGAAGTAGGTACTTTGAGCACAAGATTATTAGCTTAGGACACTAATCAATGGAGCAATAACAATTACTTAATGAAACAAGAGCAAAAATGACAATTAGAATTAGATGAGTTAGAGCAAAAATCCCACAATGCCTTTAAAGTGCTTCTTAAGATGATTTTCACTTAGTTTAGACAAGGAAATAGGTGAAAATTTTATGAAATAAACACAACTTAAGAATGGCAAATGAGATTTCTAATAATAAATGAAAGAGAAACTACTTTAGATCCTTTGATTGCAAATGAAACATGACAAGAAGTATTCCAAATGCAATTAAATCAAGTAGCAAATTAGAGATGCAAGTTAGAAGATTAGATTTAGGATGCAAAAGAGAGTTAACAAGTGCAAAGAATGAGTTAGTGAAGTCTAGATCTAAGTTAGTGATTCAGCAAGTTAGAATGCTCTCCCTTTTAAATAAGGAGAAGGCATACCATGGAATGAAATTCCAAGTTCCCTCAAGAAAATATGCCTTTTATTAATGAAATTACAACAGAAGACCCTCTTGGACAGAGAGATAGGGCTTCAACAATCTTAAGGAGGCTTTTAGTGAATAGAATGATCAACAACAAATTGTTTCCTTTATATACTGTAATTTTTTCTTAGGGTTTTATTGTTCTTTGCTTTAGATAATTGCATTTCTTCATTTCCATATTAAATTCACCTCGTAACATCATAACATTTTTCGGTTTTACCACATTATTCAACAAGATATGCAATTATATAGAAAGAACAATATCATCATCAATGCAATGGAACATAAAGGAACAATAGAAGAAAAACATTCACACATAGAGACACCAGGATTGGTCGGAGACAAGGGCAAAAACCACTACGGGTAAAACACTTTCAAATTCTTCTTCTTATTAGATTGTCATTGAATGATTCAACGAAGGAGAGTACAATGATCCATATCTTCAACCATAATCCTATCCAACAAAATCAATAGAACAACATCCATGAGATGAACCCGACAATGCTAATAATAAAAGCCCTGCTTCAAAAACCTGCGATCAACTGTCTTTGTCTGGGTCCAATGTCGAACTTTGTGGTCAATTGACGAAATCTGCGGTGAACTGTAAACTCAAACCTGAGCTTCCAACTACACACAAAGAGTGATGTTGGTGCAGCTGAAACCCTCCAACCGCACGCATGGGCCTGCGTACCTATGATTGTTATTGAAATTTCCTTGAAGCATGCCTGCAGCTGGAAACCAAAACCCTAAACACACGTGCGAGCTTTGAACCCTGAAATACCAGACCTATACACACCAATCTCTGCGACCCAACCTCAATCTTGTGTGAGCCAAACCCAAAGAAAGAAGAATGATCATGTTGATGATATCCAAATGAGGGTCACTTGACTTGTATTTATAACCATCCTATTGAAATATGGAACTAGGTTTGTTCTACATAATGATATATGTAATCATAATTAAATGAATTTGATGCAGTGTTGCGAACATCGCGATCAAGATTAAATCGCCCAGGGTCTGAAATCGGAAAAAATCGTAAAAATCGGGAAAAAATCGGTAAAAATTGGCAAATACAAAAAATCATTTTTGTTTTCAATGTTTTTTAATATCTAAGGCATCCACAACATAAAATAAATGCATTGACACATAAATATGAAAATAAAACTAATATATAAGATGTGTAATATCATGTCTAGTGCTACATCAAACATAACAACGAATCATGCCCTGAATAGTACTAAGTCCCGTGTCCTGACTCAACCTCAAAATATCAACAAAAAATATAATAATGTATGTCATATCATGAGTCATAATATCATATACAATGAAATGAACCAAATAAATAATACTACTAATTTCCTTTGCCCCTCTTGCAAGAAAATCTAACAACTTTCCCTCTATATGAAGGCGATGGGGCTAGCACTAGTAGTGGACTCTACTGTGCTCTAGAAACTGAAGAACTAGGAGCTATAGGTGGTAGACCATGCCCTCTACTGGTGACCATGGTAGGTGGTGTCACCTCTTCATGTTGCTCCTCCTCCTCCTCTGTAGCTGCTACCCCCTCCACTACCTTCTCCTCTAACCAATCAGGGGCCGAATCCATGATAGGCCCCTCTACCTCAACCCTCCATGCAACAGTGGTGTTAATCCCATCCAATGAGATGGCCTCCACATCAGGGGTCTTCTCAAGTTTCCTCACCCACAATCGAAGATTCTAGTAGACATAGACCATATCATTAGGTTGTCGGGACTCCAACTTGTACAAGAGTGATAAATTAATAAATTATAAATAATTAAATTAATAATTATAAAAAATATTATGTAATGAATTCAAAAAATTAATTAGAATATTTTTAACCTGTTGAGCTTCTTGGTGTGTATTTTTTCAAATACACTCTAGTTGCGCTTGCATCCGGAGGAGTTACATGTTTCGCTGAGCATTCAAATGGCAAGCCTTTGGAGATTGGGTACTCAGTCACCATAGCTTCTCCATCATGCATCTACAACAAATAAGATAAACATAAGAAAAAATTTGAAATTTGAAAATTTAATCAAAGTATGACGAGACAATGGAATTTGAAATTTGAACTATTAATAAACGCTTACCGGGTATTTTGGTTTTCCTATCATGGATAGGCATGTCAAAGCTAAATGTGCTACCTGCCATCTTGTATATCTCCATTTCTTTGGAGATTTTTGTACATTCTGCTAGAGATGGCACCATCTTTTGAACACAAGTGAAGAATCCATCCATGACTGCAACATCAAATAAGAAACCACAAAAGTAAGAAAATGTGGGGTTTAGGTAGATCCCTGCAACATGAATGGGAGAATGGAGTGTATTGTTCCATCGCTCATCAATCACTCCTCATACGAGTTGTTGTTTCTCATAACCCTCATCCACCTTATCATCATAGTAGCTGCGAATGGATTCTTTGGCCCTATCTATGGCTTCATACAAGTAGCCCATTGCGGGTTTGTCTCCATCAACTAATCAAAGAACCTTTAGCAAAGGTTTAGTAATGTTACATACCTCTTGCACTCCAACTGAGAAGCTTTCCTAGTATGAAACTAGCTTGCATATGGTCTCTCCTTTTAGTTTGTGGCTATATGACAAAGCACACCACTCCTCTAAAAGAAACATTCTCTTCGCATCCCACATAGAATTCTGGAGGGATTGAAGAGATATGGAGCTAGTGGCAAACCGTGTAATGCTAGGGCACACCAAATCCTTGTTGTTGGTGAATGTTCTCATCAAATGAAGCACAAATACCTAATTATATATAAATTCTGTAATGTTGTTTGATGATTGAACACTATGCTTGACAAAAGGAATTTTTGTTATGTCCTCCAACATTAAATCAATGCAGTGTGCATGTTAAGTTTAGGTATGTTCTATGCTAGAGCAATTTATTTAAATTTTCACAGTTAGCAATCACATCAGCATTAAGATAAACTGCAGATAGAACATAAATATAAATCGCAGAAGACAAGCCAAGGCAAGAGGACATAAGATGTGGCGCAAGCTAGGGACAAACCCCACAATGTGTGGGGAAACCCTTGATCAATTCTTTTTTATGTTCTTCAAAGTTCAGCAGAGAAAGAGAGAGATAGTACATTTACAACAGAAGTCAACACTTCGATTTGCATAGATCATTTCGTATAACGATGAGATCAGTTGAAGACATTTTGCTTCAACTGATACCTATCATCGTGCTGTATCTGGTCCTCTAGTTGCACCACTGCATACTGCACCATGCTGCCCTAATCATGATTATCATCATGCTGCCCATGTCCATGATCTTATCCATCATAATGCTGCTCACACTAATGTGCATCATCATCATGCTATTGCCCCTGCTAATGTATCATTGTACTGCCCATGCACATGGTCTCATAGTGTTGCCCATCATGCTGCTGCCTCTGCCTATGTATCATTGTACTGCCCATGCACATGATCTCATAGTGCTGCCCATCATGCTGCTGCCTCTGCCTATGTATCATTGTACTGCCCATGCACATGATCTCATAGTGCTGCCCATCATGCTGCCGCCTTTGCCTTCTTATTGCTTCACACGCTGCAACAATTTGCTTCTGTTGATATTAGCCTTAGCTGCTTGCTATGGCTTGCAGCCTAGCAAAGCAGCTAGGCTATAGTTCCACACAATCCCATTACACACAGTGTATTGGTATTCTTCAACTATAGGTTCCCTTTCATTATAGCGTGTCTCTACGACCTGTGCATAAGAGTCTCCATGAACTGCGTATGAGTGATTGGAGTCTCTATACCTTGATCTACTCCACACGGTAGCCTGATCTATACTGCCAGATCTGCATACATCACATCGACTATCCTTGATGATTGCAGATGTTCCTTTTATTGACGAGCGTAGATATGTTTCTCATGCCCAGCGTATATATGTTAAGTGTCTCCAGTCGTAGAGCGTTGACTGTCTTATGAATGCTGTGCATGTATATTCTTATTATATATATACACATATTGTAATACCATGACATCGTTTACCTATTCACTGCGGCTATCACCATGACTACGTTTACATTTTATGACAGCATGTAACTTAATTGTTTCATTGCGGTGCGTGTTATATATATATGCCATGACTGCGTGTAGAGCATAGGGTTTCTAGCGTATAAGTTCTCAGCATATGGCAATGTGTAATGCGTTGTATAGCCTGTATGTATCATGGTCTGAACAGTATATCACATCCAGCGTGAACTGCGTATCTGAATAACATTATATGACCACCATATCACATCTTTTATCAACTGCATATATGAACCATATCACATCTAGCGTGAACTGCGTATATGAAAGATTAGGGCCTGCATGCCTGCGTATGTACGTGGATCATCCTCATTGCCTGCGTGGATCTACTAACACGTAGATTACGGCCGCGTGCCTATGTTCTGGACATTTACGTGGATCATCCTTATTGTTGGCGTGGATATGCCTTCATTTGCTGTGTGGATCTAGGTCTTCATTACAACGTAATTTAGTAGGGCTTCTTTCAACTGCGACTTCAACATATTACTGTGGCTACCCTTCATGTTACTGTGGCCACCTTTTGTGACTTGTATGGACAACGTATTAGTATATTAGGCCAACGTAATCTATAGTGTATCTCCTTCTCCAAAAACCCAAGACGTGGAGAGGAGATCACTTGAAGTGAGTTTCGAATGACTTCAAATTCTCTTCTATTTATACTAATGTGTAGATGATGAATAGACACGACGTTTGGGCTTCTTGAGCCTACGTAAGAGCTAGTCGGCTTGATAATAATTATATAATCAAAATAAATTCATATCTCCATAAATACATATTGGAATCGGATGATCTTTGGATCAATCTTATACCTCTCGACGAGAGGGATCCAATAAAAATATCAGCTGCCATAAATACGAACCCACATGGAGTTTGGCCCTAGTTGCCAATTTAACTCTCCCTCTCAACTAGGGAGAACTCCATCCGTTGATCCATATGTTCGACTGTACTATCTCTGCCATCAGTGCCTTGCATTGCTCTGTCTAGCTCTGCTTAGCTCTGCTAGCTCTATTGGCTCTGCTCTGCTCTGCTCAGCTTTGCTCTGCTTAACTTAGCTCTGCTGAACCATGAGGAAGAAGAATTGATCGAGAATGTCTAATACCATTCTCCACTGACCCGAAGTTAGTCTCAGAGTGCGTACCACTGGTCCCAGACCAGTCTCAACCGACCCGAAGTCAGTGTCATAGAATGTACCACTCCTACCATTGGTCCCAGACCAGTATCGCAGGCTTAGAGAGGGTATCACTGGTCCCAGACCAGTCTCAATTGACCCGAAGTCGGCATCATAGTATGTACCACTCTCACTGGTCCCAGACCAGTCCTGCACTGACATGAAGTCAGTCTCAGACTATGTACCACTGGTCTAGACCAGTCTCAACCGACCCAAAGTCAGCGTCATAGTACGGTACAACTCCTACCACTGGTCCCAGACCAGTATCATTGATCCCAGATCAATGGAGGTCATCCTAGCGTAGGGAGTACGGTAGATACAACGATGTGTCCATTGGTACTACTATGGTCCCTAACTTCATTTCCCTGCTCATTGATTAGATGAGAGGTACTTCCCATGAGTCCCAGACTGCATGGGTAGGATGCCTCGACAGGAGAACTAATCAATTCTGTTCTCCCAGGAGAACACATAAATCCTGCTACAATTACCATGGAGAACACATCAATCTAGGCCTCACAGGAGAACACATCAATCCTGCTACAATCGCCATGGAGAACACATCAATCTAGGCCTCACAGGAGAACACATCAATCCTGCTACAATCGCCATGGAGAACACATCAATCCAGGCCTCACAGGAGAACTAATCATCCTGCTACATAGGAGAGCGAATCATCCTGTTCCACAAGAGAGCGAATCATCTTGTCCAACAAGAGAGCGTATCATCTTGTTCCAGTGCGCACACCAGGGGAGGGTGAGTCACCCTGTGGTCGTATGTTGCTCCAGTAAGAACTGCAAGCCCTCAGAGCTCCTAAAGCTCAATGTATGCAACATGCATGACCCTTGTACAAGGGTTTCTTGACGACTCCAAGTCGTTTGGGAAAATCACAGATTAAATCTTTCCTCGGGGCTTTAACAAGGTGTATCGACCTGTACATCATCTTAATGCGATGGAGCCTCCTTGCTCATTGACTTACCATATCCCAGATAAGCTAGTACATGATGTCTATCTGCTGGAGCAATTGATGAATACGGGATTCCTCAATAATTGAATCCCACCTCTGGTTGTTACGGAGAATCACAGTGGTATGCGTACAAATAGCTCACTGAAGAGCTTCCCCAACTAGGCAGCGTCATACAAGATCATACTCGTAGATATATATCCGGTCTCGACGGTGCTTATGACAACCAACTTTTGCTTCCTGGTCATCCATGATATTGAAGCAGAAACCAAAGAGAAACAACACTAAGAAGTGCTCCACTGATCCTCCACACTGCCTGCCCAATCAACATTTGAATAATCATGTAGTTTCATAATTCCGGTAGTGTATCTCAATCCATGAGAGATTGTGTCCTGAAGACATCTCAGAGGATTCTTGGCACCATTATAGTGAGGCTCAACCAAATATGAGCTCCCCGTCCTAACTGTATCGCACATGCCCGAACGAAGGTTCTCCAAGAACATCAATGCGAATGAGTTTATGAAACTCAGAGGCATTTCCCAAATCCGGTCTGACATTACTACCATATAATTTTCTTGAAAGTTAAGATCCTTGAGGTAGTCACAGGTTTGCAGTTTATCTTTCCACATTCGGAATCCAACTCCCTCTGTCTTCTACAAATGAGAGGGTCTGCACCTGTCAAACATAGGTGCCGGTATGAGGTCTGTCATCTACAACCTTCGGATGCTTTGGTTCGATTTCACTCCTAGTGAATCTCAGCTTCATCAGACAACTGTTGATCCTCCCATACTATGCCTGGGGTGTCTTGCTTCAAGCCATAAAGGGCTTTCTTCTACTTGTATACATGAGATTCCCGTTCAAGAATCTCAAACTCCATGGGTTGTTTCAAACCTGTGGACCTGCTACACGAGGGGAATGGTCCCCTTGTAAGATTTTCCTTCGGTACATCTTAGACATGTACTTTCATGCTCTTTTTGAATTCAAGCTTCCTTGTCACTATCTGACTCAGAAACTTCCGGTGCTATGTGTCAATGGACATGGTCCCCAGTGATTTACTGTAATCTAATACAACCCTGAACTTAAAAGCATCTTTGAAAATTCTATTTCAAACACGTACCTTTCCATCGATGAGTGTCCCTCTGAAACCTTTGTCTTCCATTTCCGAAATGGACACCAGGTTCTTCTTGCGATCAAGTACATAAAAGTGATTCTGGGGTTCCTTGCTTTCTTTGAAGAGACGGTCGTATCCTTGATGACCTGCAACTCTGTCATTCAGACACTCCTTTGCATAAGGGCCGAACTTATCATCAAGACATCTACCTTTCCTTCCACCCTTAGATTTGAACTTCCCAGATCTTTAGGTAGGCCATTAGAAAATTCCACTGCGTCATTCTGATAACATTCTCTGCTTCGAATTCACTCTAGGTGAATTATGAGGAACCCATTGATCCTTCTATCTTGTCCCAACTGTCTTCGTGATTGCTCTTTCACTCTTTCTTGGACATTGCCTTCACCTCAGCTCTGATACCATGTTAAGTTTAGGTATGTTCTACGCTAGAGCAATTTATTTAAATTTTCACAGTTAGCAATCACATCAGTATTAAGATAAACTGCAGATAGAACATAAATATAAATCGCAGAAGACAAGCCAAGACAAGAGGACACAAGATGTGGCACAAGCCAAGGACAAACCCCATAATGTGTGGGGGAACCCTTGATCAATTCTTCTTTTATGTTCTTCAAAGTTCAGCAGAGAAAGAGAGAGATAGTACATTTACAACAGAAGTCAACACTTTGACTTGCATAGATCATTTCGTATAATGATGAGATCAGTTGAAGACATTCTACTTCAACTGATACCTATCATCGTGCTGTATCTGGTCCT
Source organism: Pinus taeda (assembly GCA_000404065.3). Taxonomy (NCBI): domain Eukaryota; kingdom Viridiplantae; phylum Streptophyta; class Pinopsida; order Pinales; family Pinaceae; genus Pinus; species Pinus taeda. Next base: position 20,541 of record APFE030130221.1, read on the forward strand.
CTATAATATCCCCTTTTAACGATATCACTTAAACACAAGCAAACCCCAACCAGAGATGGACTCTCAAGAGATAAAAATAACAGTAGTGCAACATACAATAATGTATACATGGAATATAAGCAGATACTCAAGAAATGCAGAGAGAAATGCTAAGCCATTTTATTATACTGAGTAATGGAAAGAGTACAAGAGGTGATTAGAAGATAGCACCTCGACTTGCACAAGGCAAGTGAAGAAATACACTCAGAATGGTAAGGGAATGGCCTCTCTCTGAACTGTGTCCAAGCTGCGAGAGAATTGCTGTGTTGCTGCTACTGCTGGAATCAAATGAGGATTTGGGGCTGTTTCCGTCCTCTGAAAATGCTGAAACTCTGGAATTAGCCTTTGCTCAATAAACCCAGAAAAGCCCAGAAAGCTTTTTTGAAATAGCTGACCCCCAAAAATCACCCCCTTGAGGATCTACAATATCCCTCAAGGCTCTGCGCTGCCACTGAATAGAGCCCTCCAAAACTCTGCCTGAAACTTTGCCAAAAATCCTCCAATATGCAAGTGTTGATCCCTTGCTCAATCCCCCAGCTCAAATCCTCCACATAAACTCAATCCGGAGCTCCTACCAAAAGAAACTGCGTCCTCCTCTCTCAAGATTGCGCAGTCATCAAATGCTCAGTTCCTCCTCAACTCCAAAGATCGATCCTCATGCAAAAGAATGATGAGAGTACCTTGCCCGAGCAGGCACTCGAAGTCCCCCGGGGCTAAGGGTGAGATCTCCGAACGGAGACATTCGATGCACTAAACAATGCTGCAGACAGGCTAAACAGCTAGCGTGCTCTGAGTCAAAGTGACTAGCTCAAATGCTCATAATCAAATGCCAAAATGAGGAGGCTCCTCTCTCCTTTATAGCGTTGGCCTCTCTCAAAACCCTAAGGGCCACCTCCTCCAACATAGCCTCTCTCTCGCCACGTGCTTCTCTCCATCTGCGCAGTGCCTCCAAGTGTCCACGTGGGCCCCTACTCTACGTGGTCCTTTGGCCCTCCTTGGCTCCCCTTTTAAGTTACAACATTGTGGTACTAGGGAGTGACTTTATTCAAAAAGTGAGTTATGTCCCCCTTTCCTCACCTTTTTATTCATAAATAACTGTAGAAGGCAAAATTGAGCAAAATCGAATATTCCAATTAGCCATGGCTAATTAGGAATATTAATCCTCTAGTTGCACCACTACATACTGCACCATGCTGCACTACTCATGATTATCATCACGCTGCCCATGTCCATGATCTTATCCATCATAATGCTGCTCAAACTAATGTGCATCATCATCATGCTACTGCCCCTGCTAATGTATCATTGTACTGCCCATGCACATGATCTCATAGTGCTGCCCATCATGCTGCTGCCTCTGCCTATGTATCATTGTACTACCCGTGCACATGATCTCATAGCGCTGCCCGTCGTGCTGTTGCTTCTACCTATGTATCATTGTACTGCCCGTGCACATGATCTCATAGTGCTACCCATCATGCTGCTGCCTCTGCCTATGTGTCATTGTATTGCCCATGCACAAGATCTCATAGTGCTGCCCATCATGTTGCTGCCTCTGCCTTCTCGTTGCTTCACATGCTGCAACAATTTGCTTCTGTTGATATCAGCCTTAGTTGCTTGCTATGGCTTGCAGCCTAGCAAAGCACCTAGGCTATAGTTCCACGCAATCCCATTACACACAACGTATTGGTATTCTTTAGCTATAGGTTCCCTTTCATTATAACGTGTCTCTATGACCTGTGCATAAGAGTCTCCATGAACTGCGTATGAGTGATTGGAGTCTCTATACCTTGATCTACTCCACACGATAGCCTGATCTATATTGCCAGATCCGCATACATCACAGCGACTATCCTTGATGACTGCAGTTGTTCATTTTATTGGACAACGTAGATATGTTTCTCGTGCCCAACGTATATATGTTAAGTGTCTCCAGTCGTAGAGCGTTGACTGTCTTATGAATGTTGTGCATGTATATTCTTATTATATATATACACATATTGTAATACCATGACAGTGTTTACCTCTTCACTGCGGCTATAACCATCACTGCATTTACATTTTATGACGTGTAACTTAACTGTTTCATTGCGGTGCGTGTTATATATATATGCCATGACTGCGTGTAGAGCATAGGGTTTCCAGCGTATAAGTTCTCAGCATATGGCAGTGTGTAATGCATTGTATGGCCTGTATGTATCATGGTCTGAATAGTATATCACATCCAGCGTGAACTGCGTATATGAATCATCCAATGTATCTGAATAGTGTAATATGTCCATCGTATCACATCTTTTATCAACTGCATATATGAACCATATCACATCCAACGTGAATTGCGTATATGAAAGATTAGGGCCTGCGTGCCTGGGTATGTACATGGATCATCCTCATTGCTTGCGTGGATCTACTAACATGTAGATTACGGCCTGTGTGCCTGCGTTTTGGACATTTACGTGGATCATCCTTATTGCCGACGTCGATATGCCTTCATCTGCTATGTGGATGTTTGCGTGGATCTAGGTCTTCATTACAGCGTAATTTAGTAGGGCTTCTTTCAACTGCGGCTTCACCATATTACTGCGGCTACCCTTAATGTTACTGTGGCCACCTTTTGTGACTTGTATGGACAACATATTAGTATATTAGGTCAGTGTAATCTATAGTGTATCTCCTTCTCCAAAAACCCAAGACGTGGAGAGGAGATCACTTGAAGTGAGTTCCAAATGACTTCAAATCCTCTTCTATTTATAATAACGTGTAGATGATGAATAGACACGAAGTTTGGGCTTCTTGAGCCTACGTAAGAGCTGGTCGGTTTGATAATAATTACATAATCAAAATAAATTCATATCTCCATAAATACATATTGGAATCGGATGACCTTTGGATCAATCCTACACCTCTCGATGAGAGGGATTTAATAAAAATATCAGCTGTCATAAATAAGCTGACCCACATGGAGTTTGGCCCTAGTTGCCAATTTAACAGTGCAGCACAATGTGTCCAAAATAAGTTAGGATGCCTCTCAATAAGCGTTTTGCCAACAACAACATAATTTGCAGCGTTGTCTGTTATGACCTGGGCAACATGTTGTGGACCCACCTCCTGAATGAACACGTCCAACATTCACATAATAGTTGTGCATCTTTGATATGTGTAGATGCATCAACAAATTTCATAAACATTGTCTCCTCGGGACAATTAACCAAGAAGTTAGTAAGGGTTCTACCCTTTTGAGTGGTCCAACCATTTGACATTACAGTGCATCCTGTGTGTGCCCATGAGCCGCTAAAGTCCTCCAATATCTTAGTGCATTCAACCTTTTCATTTTGAAGAATGCGCTCTCTAAAGTCATCATATGAAGGGGCTTTGTACCCGGGGCCAACAATAGCAATAGAATCAATCGCCGGTTGGAAAAATGGATTGTCCCTGGCAATGCTAAAAGAAATATCACTCCAAATAAGACACCTGCCCAACAACTTGTCAACTTCTTCTATCTCCCCTTTTTTAAGAGTTGACGTGATAAATGGTTGTGCACCAGGTGTGGTTCTAGGAACAAAAAATGATGAGGCAACTATAGGGTTGAGTGTAGATGCTAATGCTGAAGATGAACCAGTGCCAATCTCACGGTCACCTCCCAAACCTGCCACTCCACCCCTTTCAATTTGACTCTTTAGAGCTTCCTTGGTCACTTTGGTTGTCTCTATTTCTTCTAATGATTTGAGGGCTCTACGGTTGATTTCTGAATTTGTATTTGTGCAAGGCCCTACCTCATGTCCAGGAATTTGTGCAAGGTGGAACATCAATTTGTATACCCCCCCTGTCATATGATGCCCACATAACTTGCAACTCAAATTTGATTTGTCAAACCCTCCATCAAGTTCACCAAATTCCCGCAGAAGGTCCAATTTCCTTAGCATGTTTGTAATTTTGTTGAATCTTGAGTTTTAATGTTAGATTGAAGTTCGAAACTTTGAACCTAGGGCACAAGAAGAATTCCAAGTTAAACAAATGAAATTAGAATTTACATACAACATTTTGAAATTTTGACCCAAAACAAACCCTCAACTCGCTGCAACAATAATGACAAAAAAAACACATTCAAACCCAAGAAAAAATCATGGAAAAAAACTAGGGCACGAGAAGAAATTAAACAAATAAAACTAACAATCAAGATTTTGCATTTTTGACATAAAAACCCTCTCCAATAAATGCAACAAAAATGACAAAAAAACACACTCAAATCCAAGCAAAAATCATGAAAAATATATGGGTAAAGGAAAAACAAGGAAAAAACAAAAAGATAGGGCCAAATTTGATGTCCATACTTGAAAATCACGCTCAATTGAAGAAACTTGGTCCAAACTTGAGTTTTCTTTCCTTGGGATGCTAAATTCCTTCACTTTTCTCCTCTCTTGCCCCTGTAGATGAGTTCTCCTCCTTAGCTGTCACCTCTGTCCTTTGTCTGCAAATGAATGAAAAGAAAAACCAAAATGACCTTTAAAATTGATTTGCTGTGCGGCGAAACAATATTTTCACTTAGGCTCGTGATTTTTTCGAAAAAATCTCTGATTTTATCAACATCACGAAAAAATCACCGATTTTATTGACATCGCCAAAAAATCGTGATGTTTGCAACACTGATTTGATGTACTGAGAAAAATAAATTTATTATTGTTATTCTTGAGGCATGGGTTTCATGCTCAAGGAAATTTATATTATAGGTCAAGCTCC
>APFE030130230.1:1401-22001 GCA_000404065.3 Pinus taeda
TGTTGTGGTGTCAACCTTATAGGTTGTGGAAGACTAGGGGCAACCAAACTTCCGTCTTTATAGTTGTGAGTGGTATGCTTCCTGGTTGCCATAATTTGCTTTCCATTTTTCTTGCTAACCTGAATGCCTTCTCTAATGAATCGGGTTCCCAAAGGCGAACATCATGTTGGATATTATCCTTTAAAGACCCTATGAACACATCAATCCTATGCCCTTTGGAATATCTTTTACCCTTATGTTCAATTTTTGGAACTCCTCAATGTGCTCCATTATTGAACCCTTTTGTTTGAGACTTATCAATTGGCTAAAAAAAGTGTTGCTTTTTGTATCCTCATAATGTGCTATCAATTCTTCCGTAAAAATTGCCCAAGTGGTAAATCGTTTACGAGAGCAAAAGCCGATACCATACAAACTGATTTGGTTCCAAAAATAAAGTTGTCATACGTACCTTTTGTGTGTTTTGCACATTATTGAGATCGAAAAATTGCTCCATCTGTAATATCCATGTTGCGGGATCCTTGCCATCAAACTTCCTCATATCGATTTTTTGGAATATGGTGGGTCTTCGATCCCACATTAGAGTCTATGAAATCATGATTAACATTTCTTTTTTTCACATCATGAGTTTCCTTTACTACCTTTTCACCATTAGTAAGTATTTCTTGTAGAAACTTTGTCAAATCTGTCTTCAAATCTGTCATGTCTCTCTTCAAATTTGTCTTCAAATCTATCTTCAAATCGTCCACCTTAGCTTCCATGCCCTTTATCTTAGATTCCACGCCATTTATCTTATCTTCCGTTAACTTTTGTGAGAGTGACATTTGTTGCACTTGTTCTTGTTATTTTGATATATCATGTAGCATTTTTTCCTCTTCTTCATGAGTCATGTTAGAGCTTTTAGGTTGCTTACTAGGTGTTTGCATTTTCTTTCATTGGGGCATCAGTTACCGATAATAATGCTCTACTAGGCCCTTTGAATTCCTTCAAAATAAATTTTCAAACCAATCTTAAGCAAAAATTTAAAAGAATCTACACACCTTTTTTCACTTTGTAGGAGCTCAATATTGTCTCTGATGTATCTCTGTACTTTCAGATCATCCAATTTTGAAATTACGACTTGCAGTAGCCCACTGTGTCCTCTTTCCAATGCCACCAGTCTGATCCAAATTGGATTCTCCAAGGAAGAGTTATGCGAAATCTCCCACAGTGACCTAATTATAGACTAGTTTAGTAGAGGGAACTTGTACGATGTGCCACGAGTCACTGTTTCGACCTTTGGCTCTGAGAAATATATACAAGAAACTACAATCCGTCCTCTTTTTGTACCTTCTTACGAAATTTCAATCTAATTCTTAGAGAGAAAATTATGATGATTTTCACCAGGTCACCTGTTTGGAATGTAATTCAGGAGTCTGCAAAATGACCAACTTCCTCAGATCATATCTTCGCAAATATAGTTCGAAAAGCTTTGAAATTCGGAACCGAGGTTCAATGCAATTTCTTCTCAAAAGGTATTTTTTTAGCCTATGAAACATTGCATAAAAAAAGTTATAGCGAAAATGCCACGATGACCTATTTGGAGCAGTGAAACCATAGAATCCAAAGCTCTGATACCAAATGTTATGAAACCAACTCAAGAAAAAATAGAAAAGATAGATCAATGCCTTAGAATTCAGCCTCTTCGAGGGGGCAACCTCCTTTGCATTACATAAATGAACAATTCTTGGATGATTCAAATGACAAAACCTCATTTCTATATATAGGAGTCTAAGTAGTCACAATTATAAACCCAAGCCAACCTAACAATAATATATAAAGCCACAAAAATAATAATAGAGGGATTCTATGGGGCACAGTAATAACAATATGGGGATAATAGGGGCACAAAAATATTAATAAGGGATGCAACTACAATAGTAATGGGGTAATCACTAGTATTATAGGGACCCAACAGTCCAATGTGGCAATGCCTCTGAATAAAGAAGATAATCAGGCTCCATACCCAACAATCTCCCACTTGGAGACCGATTATAGCAACTCCACCAATGCTTCATTGTTGGACAATGACTCCACTTTGGACCTACCTGTTTTTCATATTCATCATCATACTTGACGACTAATTGAAACCGAGAAAAATCTCAGTTTCTCCTTGGTTACAACTTTTGTTAACATATCTGCAGGATTTTGGCTAGTGTGTATCTTTTCCAGCTTCAATTGTCCATCTTCCAACATTGACCGTATGAAATGGTACTTGAGTTGTATATGTTTAGTCTTGGAATGAAATGCAGAGTTCTTTGCAAGATGTATGCCACTCTAGTTGTCACTGTATAACCTACTCAACTCCTACTTCTTACCCAATTCATCCAGAAATCTTTGTAACCAAATCATTTCTTTACTAGCCTTTGTAGCAGCAACATACTCTGCTTCCATCATTGAAAGTGCAACAACACTTTGCAGTTTTGAAACCTAGCTAACAGTTGTTCCACCTATAGTAAACACATACCCTGTGGTGCTCCTCCTGTTATCTTTATCACCCGCCATATCTGCATCAACATATCCCTGTAGAGCAATGTTTGAACTACCAAAGCATAATGCTTGATTTGTGGTACCTCTCAAATACCTAAGAATCCACTTCACCACCATCTAATGTTATTTTCCTAGATTGTTTGTACCCACTTACAACTCCCACTGCATGTGCAATATCAGGCCTTGTACAGACCATTGCATACATTAAGCTTCGAAATGGTGATGCATATGGAACTTTAGACATATAAGCCATTTCTTCCTGAGTCTTGGGACAAACCTCCTTACTTAGTTTGAAATGGCTAGCCAAAGGTATACTAACTAGTTTTGCATTCTGCATATTAAATCTTTTCAACACCAATTGTATGTACTCACTCTACGATAATGTTAATTTTCGATTCTTCCTGTCTCTAGTTATTCTCATAACAATGATTTGTTTTGCAGCACCCAAATCCTGTAGGTTTTAACCCCGTACAAAAATTACCTGCATACGAATTCTGAAAACAACAAATAAACAAAGGCGAGAGCGTAACACATACAACAAATAAACATAGAGATTTTCCCCTAGATCCCAGAACCGAGACTACTAGATTGATTTTTCATCATGTTTCTTTCAATGTTACAATACATATATATACATGCCGAAGCATCCAATACCATGGACTGAAAACCATCGTGCCCAAAAACATATGCGAAAACCATGCAGAAAACCATAGGTAGGTTCGCCCACCTAATATAGGGTACCAAAAAAAATTTCCCCATGGCGCTGCCCCACACCCCATAGAGGGGGGCTAAGCACCCCCCTCAAACCCCCTGTGGACCCCCCCATTGCATATCGGCACAACAAAGGGGGGGCTCTTCCCCTCCTCTAACCCCTAGTTAACTAGGGTGGCTAGTCGTGGAAAGAATAGAACACAACCCAACAAATCCTTCATTGCAAATGAGTTTACCAATTTTCTTTTGAGCACATTTATTTCCTGCATTTTAGAACCTATAACAAGCATGTCATCTACATACAATAACAATATAATATAGCTACCATCATTTTTCCTTTTGAGATAAACATAATGATCAGAGTGCCATCTAGTATAACTTTGTTCAGACATAAACCTGTCAAATTTTAGATACCATTGCCTTGGAGCCTGTTTTAAGCCATACGAGTTCTTCTTCAACCTGCACACTAATTTCTCCTTCCCCTTTACCTCATATCCTTGTGGTTGCTGCATATATATTTCTTCCTTCAAATCCCCATGGAGGAAGGTTGTCTTTACATCTAACTGCTCAAGATGCAAATCTTCAACTGCTATAGGACTTAAAATAGTTCTGATTGAAGTCATTTTCACAACAGGAGAAAATATCTCATCAAAGTCTATACCCTTCTTCTGTGCAAACCATTTCACCACAAGTCTAGCTTTATACCTTTTTCTACCTCCATCTTCTTCCTTCAACCTGTAAACCCATTTATTCTGCAATGTTGTTTTGCCTGCAGGCAACATAACTAAGTCCCAAGTCTCGTTATGTACTAAGGAGTCCATCTCTTCTTTCATGGATTTCTCCCATTACTTCTTGGTTCCTATCTGCACGACTTCTTCATAACATTCTGGTTCACATGAATCAGTCAACAATACATAATATAATGAAAGAGAATATCGTTCAGGGGGTCTACTTATCTTGGTATATCTTCTAACACCACTTTCAGGTGTTTGAGGTGCTTATTTTCTTGCTTTTCTAACCATTGATCATTATGATTTTCACGCATCTTCAGTTTTTCTATGATCTCATCAAGCATTGTGTACTCTCTATTTTCTTTTTCATGTTCCTTTTCCTGCATTTGATATTTATACAAAAAAAATTCATTGAATATGACATCTCTGCTCCTAATGATTTTGTTTTTTTCATAATCATAAAAGAAATAACCAAAATCATTAACAACGTATCCAATAAAGATACTTTTCTTTGATTTTTCCTCAAGCTTGGTTCTATTTTCTTTATTAATGTGGACAAAGGCTTCACAACCAAACATCTTTAAAAATGAGTAGTTTACCTTTTTACCTGTCCATGCGTCCTCTGGAATACCACCATCCAAGGAACTTGAAGACCCTCTATTTATTAGATAAATAAAAATATTTACAACATCTGCCCAAAATTGTAAAGGCAACCCTACATGAAATCCCATGCACCTTGCAATGGAACTGTCATGTTCATCCATGCTCTATGATTGTCCTGTTCATCCTTTCTGACACACCATTTTCTTATGGTGTTCCTGGAACTGTCTTCTCTCTGCGAATTTTATTCTCTAAACAACATCTATCAAAATCTTTGCTTCAATATTCACCTCCATTATCTGATCTGAGACACTTCAACCTTCTCCCTGTCTCATTTTCAACCAAAGCTTTCCATTTCTTGAAAGTATCAAATACATCATATTTATTTTGAATACAATAAATCCATGTTTTTCTGGTTGCATCATCAATAAAATTAAAATAATAACGAAAGCCACCGAGAGATGATACCTGAACAGGTCCCCATACATCTGTATGCACAAGCTCTAATTTTTCACTCTTCTTTCCTTTCCCAACTCTGAGGAATATGACTTTCTTCTATTTTACATAAACACAATTCTCACAGAATTCCAAATCAACATGCTTCAAACCTAGCAACAAATTTCTTGAGTGAAGAATTTGCATCTCCTTCTCACTCATGTGCCCAAGCCTATGATGCCACAATGTCGTATCTGCTATTGTAGAGGTTAAAGAATTAATAGAATTAGAAATACTATTGCATAAATACAATGTACCAACCTTTTCTCCTATTTTTATTACCGGGGCTCCTTTAGTGACCTTCTAGGTTGTATCTGTAAAAGTGGTTACACAACCTTCACCTCCCAAAAGCCCTGTTGAAATTAGATTTTTCTTCAGATCTGGAACATGCCTTACCTCCTTCAACAACCATTGATTTCCATTCTACTGTTTTATGAAAATTGTACCCATTCTGATGGTTTTACAAGGTTTATCACCACCCAATCGAACCTGTCCAAAATCTCCTTGAACATAATCATGAAAATGTTTCCTATCAAGTGTGGCATGGAATGAGGCCCCTGAATCTACCACCCAAGCATCAATAATATTTTCTAATGAAAGAATAAAAGCATCTTGCAACACATCACCTATCACATTCACTTCATGATTGTTTTGTTGTTGCGCATCTCCTTCTTTTCCCTTCCGAGACTTGTAGTCTTTCTTCACTTGTCCTTTATTCTTGCATTTCCAACACACTATCCCTGATCTGGACTTGGATATGCTTTTCTTTGACTTACTGCGATATCTTGAGATCTTTCCTCTTTCCATTTTTCTTCCCTTAGTCTCTACAGTCAAAGAATTACTTGATGTCTCACCAGAGCTTTTCCATCACATTTCCTCGCTAAGGATTACATGGACATCATCATCAAAATTTAAAGTACTAGATCTAGAGAGTTACTAATGGCCATAACTAAACCATTCCAACTTTATGGCAATGAGCATAGAAATAACAGAGCCATAACTTGATCATCAAAAGTTACCCCTACAGAACTTAACTGACTTGTAACTATGTTAAATTCATTTAAATGATTAGCAACAGATCCACCTTCTGACATCTTCATATTAAATAAACGCTTCATAAGGAATACCTTATTTGAGGCTGAGGGTTTTTCATATAGTTTGGCAAATGCTGCCATTAACCCCTTTGTTGTCGTTTCCTTTGAAATATTAAATGATACCGACATCACTAGTCACAGTCGTATTGTTCCAAGTGATTTTCTGTCAAGAATATCCCATTCTATTTCTGTCATACTCGTTAGCTTCTTTGTCTTTCCGCTCAATGGTAAGTACAGGTCTTTCTGATACAAATAATATTCCATCTGCATCTTCCACAAATGGTAGTTTTGGATGTTAATTTTTTCGACTCTAAACCTACCATCTTCCGTCATTGCTCCCACTCGAACCAGGAACCCTTCTCTCTTGTGAGTTTATCAACCAAATAGACCTTCGGCTCTGATACCAGTTGTTAGAAAATTATATATTACAGAGCAATGGAACACATAAAATATTGTAGAAATATAAACACATAAAAACAAGAGAGACATAGATATACGTGGTTCACCCAATTTGAACTACGTCCACGAAAAAGCAACCAATCCTTCCTTTTATATTATCCAGCAAAATGAAAAGATACAAACTACAACAGAGCGGCTGCAATTCTCTCTTTGCTCTCACACAATCCCCTTTCTCTTTCTCACTCAAAATACACATCTACATAGCTGCAATACAATTCCATCATATATAGCGAGGGGTTGCCTTCTAGGGCAAAAAACCCTAAATTAAACATAACTTCTACTGTTACATTTCTACCTGACAAATGACCCTGATTGACTACGAAATTAAATCATTTTACAAGGCAATTTTACAAGGTCATCGCCCCCCAGACCCCCTTGGTAACACACCTAAATGGGCGGCGTTGCTTCCACATTGCGAAATGGGGTCCAATGTGGCGATACCTCTGAATAAAGAAGACAATCAAGCTCCACACCCAACATATTTGGTGTTTTGCAATTTCTCAATCATCACAAGTTTACAACAATGGCCAATAATGGAAACAATAATCCGGTCGCCATATAAGAAATCAAAGTCATCAATTCCATGAGCCCTTCATCCAAGTATGACAAAAGAGCTGCACCCATGATTGATTCCAAAAAAATTTTCAGAATAACCTTTTGCAAAACTATTTGGAACTATAAGCACAAATAAGATGTAATGAATTTACTCAGTGAGCCCAAGTAATTAGGGTATTATAGGAAATAGTATGTTTCTTATCTTTGTCGCTCTCATTTGAAGCTTCCAATATTAGTGGGTGTATTGAACTCAAAATATTTAATATAAGATATTATTATATGTATATGCGAATAATTTTTGTTACTTATCATAACTGTGTGTTGTGTCCTTGTTACAGGTCGTGGAAATTACAACTTTGCCATTCTAATAGGTAAATTTATGATTTCTTCCCAATTTGTTTCTTTGCTTTAACCCTACAGTGAATTTATTTTCTTTATTCTACTCGTAATCCAGGATTACATTGATATCAATCTCTAAATTTCACTGTAGGTTGTTCTTTTTAGGGAGTTGCGTTAATAACGGTATTGTCAACGTATTATTGGAAAAACATAATTCCTCCTCCTAGCAGTGGCATTCCTAGAAATTTACCTAGGTAAGTGCATTGCCATTGTAGCTTCTTGGAAGAAACAATTGTAATCAATTAAGGGAATTTAATAGGAGCATTAATGTCAATTATTCCACCAACATATCTATAGTAATTGTGCTCATCAGAGAAGTGATAATTGTTGTCAGGGCCTCCAACTACATAACCAACCAAAATATTTGGGTTGGGACCATTGAGCCATCATTGAAGGCAATCCTTTGAGGATGGATATATATGGAAAGCAACGATGAACTCCTATGATGTATAGGTTCAGGAAAGTTTGATCCTATATAAGATTGATTTTGCACTAATAGCAAGTGCTCGTCGCACCAAGAAGAGGAAGTTCGATGAGACATCAACATAGATAACATCATGACCAGATTCCAATATGGCCAACGAGAGATGAAAACCCCCCACTTGGCGGTTTCACTCGTGGTACGTTGGCTCGATTACCACCTTAGTTGGGTTGAAATCAGAGCCTAAGCCCAAACACCATAGAGGTTCTCATCTACCATGTATGATGGTTGTCATCAACCACTTATGATATGGATATAGGCTTGTTCGGTATTATATGCCATTTGGACACATGTTTAGTCATAGTTGGGCCAACTAGACTACATTTAGTCGAGAACCCTATAACTATAATTAGAAGTAGGGAATAGTTTCTATATTTCTATAGTTAGGCTCTCTATCAACCATTGGTGAGTGCAGAGATGGAATTTTGATTTGATTTTAACACTTGAATGCAATATAAATTTCCTAAGATTCCACGTAACCACATCTAATGATCTTTGAGCGAGACATTCAATTGGATCATAATAGATATTTCTTGGAGGTGACACAATGTGCTTGGATCCATCTCTTACCTCGATGAAACAATAGAAAATTATTCTAGTTTGTAAGTTATGTGCGGAGATGTGGAAGGTGCTTGTTCTCCCACACATACCTTCTCCTCTGCACAAGGCTTTACGAAATGGATTAATTTTCTATTGTTTCATCCTTTCTCATAATGGTCAATGCACTTAATGTACCTATGCTTCCACCAAATATATATTTCTTAGTGGTCTTAAGGCAAGACTTGTTAACCACTTACCATTTTGGATCTAACTATGCCTAATTGTGGGGCTTATTGTACTTGCTTCTTTGATCATTCTTCTTTGATTCATGTTTTAGTGTAGAGTGATGAAACTGATATGATAGTAGTCTTGTTTGATGATTTTGTTTGAGGTTCAAGATTCGCAAAAGAACCACAACCCAATAGTGCTTTCACTAAAGTCGGTCCCTGGTTGGCTAATTCATTTTGTACACCTTATGAACCAACTATCCACTCTATCAATCAAGACTGCTCCTTTGGTGGACTCCATTATTTTCCGTAAAGTTCTCTCTGGAAAGAATTATCTTTCTTTATTAGAGCCGTAAGAAAGTTGTTTTTAGATGAAAATGCTTTGGGAGAACATGACCACGCCCCTAAGTCATACAAACAACCCAACCCAACATTAACTACCTAGACAATTAATGTTAGCATGCCTAATCTGAAGCCCAAACCTATAGATACCCTACTTGAGCTGCCGGAACTACCCTAGCTAACGCACCTTCTACAATGATAGAAGAGGAAACAATTTTTTCACAATGACCCTACAAGTTTGAAGGCATTGCTACTGCCTCATGCTTTGAGTGTCTTGTAACGAATACACTACTTATGTTCAGCTTGTGACTAGAGGCGGTGGTAAGAGCACAAGTCTTTCTCACCATTAACCCAAGCCTTGGCATAGTACAAAGATCGAATCCTATGGTTGAGTCATGCTTTTCCTAGTTTACTACTAAGATGTCCCTCCCTCTTCTTTCTAAAGACTATGAAATAAGATAAGCCTGCATGTCAGCGTTTATCTCAGTACTAGCTTCCATAATTTCTTCATCGGACTCGATATTAAAGATATTTTAAGGTGAGATTTCTCATTTTGCCAAGGAGGATGAAGATATTGCAGTAGTTGTTAATAGTGGTAGTATGGTTTCTTTTTCTCTGAGCCCTTCATCAGGCTCATGGAATTGATCACATTGATTTCTTATATGGCAGATCGATCGGCTCAACCATCATTGAATTGTAGAGCCGATCTTGTACAAAGTTCTACCCTTTCCCGTCAAAATTGTTTAGCCGACCAAAATAAAAAATTAATAGTATGGATGGAAGTGCAGAAGTTTTGTGTAGAGCTCTGCACCATGGAACAATGAGCAAGTTCATTGTGCAGGAGTGTGGAGCTATGCAGAATCATTATCTCCACACTCCTCCTTTGTAAATGTATTCCCTTAAATCAATAAAGACATGTCGAATAGTTTTACATGTGGAATATTTATGACATCAAGAAATTACAATTCAGGTACATTTTCTTAGACCTCATAATATTCTTATTACAGATATTCTTACTAGTAATTTTCCTTACAAATATTATTTTTTATCGATTGATATTTTATTAATATTAACTGTTGAGAAGTGGTCCTTTATTCCGTTTCCCTTTAGATGTAGCCTGAGACTTTGATATCCCACAACAATAGTCCAAGTCCTTTCGCCTCTGACAAATTAATTCAATGTGGTGACAAACTAATAATTACGAAGGTAGTGATCTCTTCTGAACACTCTCAAACTGATAATGTGCTTCCCCTTGTCCATAATCATCCCTTTTGACCGAGGACTTCTTGATGAAGGGCTTGTATGTTTCAGGTTTATCAAACCTCTAAATAACTGACCACACTATGAGCATGTCAATTTTCAATTTTATTATGGATGAAGAGCACTGGATATCTTTGTTTCCATCATGATTGGTGTGGTGGGCCGCAAAACCATCACGCGAGTTGTGGCAATACTCATTTCTCAAATTGAATGACTTGGATATGCTATTTTGCAAAACCATATTTCCGATTTCTATTTCTTCGTAGATCTCAATATGCTTCCTAAACATCTCCATTCTCATCACAGTCTATAGTCTAGTACACAACCAATTTACCTCTTCTCAGGCAATAAACATAGATATATTAATCAAGGGTTGCACCATGCTTGCGCGGAGATTTCATCACAGTGAAAGCTCTCCAAAAGTCTAGTTAAGGTTTTCAAAATCTCGCACACCCAACTTCTCCACACTTTGGGTTTTATTTACATGCATTAAATCAATACTTATATATGTATAAGTATACATGTACGTGTACAATGTAAAACACACAAGACTGGAAACCAAATCAAATGTATATTAATCAGTCTCAAATAATTATGTACATGATGTACATATAAATACATATAGGAAACATTTGAATTAATTCCTGGGATTTCTTGGACTCTAATAACTACCCAAACTGACCCAAGGTTAATCTCGAGGATTAGTTGTCCAAAATTTCCCCCTTAATCCAAAGGGATGTACCAAAGTCCAAGAATGAGAGCTCAAAATTAAAAAATGCATCTCAACCAAGAGCTGAATGTCTCTCAGAAAATGGTTTTTAAGGATGGCCACAAACCAAGATGGGAGAACTCAAGGTCTCAACCAACACCAACTCTGGAAACTTCATAGTGGTTCTCAGAACAACCAAAAATGTGGTTTTAAAGTAACCACAAACTCTGAAACTGTCACAACAGTTCCTTGAACAATTCCAAACATGGAAGTGCTAAATCAACTCAACTCTAACTCAGGCTCACTTGACATCTAAAACTCGAACCTGTAGCTGACCATCAACGATTCCCCCCTTGTCAGAAACAGGGTGAGAAGTATCCTTCATCACTGCAAGGTTGGTCATCACTCTCGACCATATTCTTCGATATGACCTGTTACAGATCCATTTGGGCACATCACTCCCATCATCCAGATCAGTATTTTAGGGTTCATCAAACCCTAATTTCAGTTGCTATATGCCCTAAACAAGTCAACCTTTTGAATGCCTCCTTCCCAGACAGTTTCATGGCTTGAAGACATCTTGAAATGACTCTTAGAGGGACCAGCGCAAGTAGGTCCATGCAAGGGTGCTCTGCATAGAAGTTCAGCCCACTTTGACCTGCGCTAGGTGAGATTGAGTGAAATTCACATAGGATTCTAGGAATATTCTTATATTTTGGAGCCATCTAGAAGATTCCCACACTTATCAAATCCATCTTCCTATAAATTGAGCACTCATCTAAGTGATCAAGGGCTGAAATTTGATGATCGTAAGGAGATAATGTTAGTTTGAGAATTGAGACTATTGTAAGTTTCATTATGTTGCCAGATTGTCATGCTTATAATGTGATGTGGATGGAACCAAAGCTAGAGGAGTGACCTTGAATCAGGCTTCATGGTTGTAATTATTCCTTCTATTCAATAAAGAATTTGCACCTTTTTCCATATGCTTATCTTGATATGTGATTCTTATATGTGTGAATGTATCTGATTCCATTTACTTGTAATCAATAGATCTTTTGCTTTGATCGATTCTTTGTCTTCTGTTGATGTTTACAGGTACTTCTCAAGCGTGTTAAGTACGGGAAGGAGCAACAGGATTGATACAAAGGAGACAAGAGGAAAGAGAAAGAACAAGTAGGTCCTCTCATTCTCTTTGTCTTATCTATTGCTTATAGAAAAAGGTTAAAGTGCTCTAAAATTGTTGTTCTAGATATATCTATTGTCTAGGGAATTAGTATTTATCCATAGATACCAGATTCTTCATAGAAAATTCTTCGATACAAAGGAGTACACCTAGAATCGAGTCATCATACTGGGGGCATATAAACAAATCTCAAGCATAGTCTTTCATGATTCAATCTTGTGTAAAAATGAAAGTAAATCCAAGCACAGTTTTTCATTTCAAGCTTGTGTAAACATGAAACTGAATCAAAGCATAGTTCCCTATGGTTCAAGCTTGTCTAAAAATGAACCCATTTCCATTTTAACCCTCGTGATTGCCATTCTATCAGCCTCTTCCCCTAGATGAGCCTTGGTTTTTCTCCTTCCATTGTCACTATCTGCTTGGCCGATCATACACTTTCACTTGGTTGTTTTTCCCTTTTTGAGGAATAGTTGCAATGAGTGGTCTTATTAGCCAGCCTCTTCACATAAATCAACATGTTTTGAGAAGTTCCAACATCACTAGAACCAGTTTCTATCCTAGACACCACTCATTCCTGAAAGTGGAGTCCTCTTTAAGCTCTTTTCAGACTCTCAAAATATGAAAAGATTGCCGAGCGCTTGTCCTTTTCAGCTCGTTAATGGATTGGAAATGACATCTAATCAGTATAAGTTTAACCCTTTTTCGGGTTGAGATAGATTATTTACGAAAAAGGAATACGTTGACCGAACATGGTCAATAGGTTCTCTCTTGTATTGTTTTACGCTTTTTTGGACTTGAGAGACAAATTTACGAAAAAGAATTTGTGGAGTTTTCTTTCGTCCCTTTTCAAACTCTCTAAACATGAAAAGGACCAAGTTAACTTTGTTGTTAAACTCGTTAAAACATCAAATAGCGACAAACTTATCGATCATGACAAAACCGAGTTTCACCTTCACTAGACTCATTAAAACATCACATAGCGATGGATTCACCCGTAGGGTGGAATTATACAACAAGGATATGTTATCCTCCTCAAGCTTGATAAAAATAAATAGGTACTGGTCAAAAATGACTGAGGAAAATGAAAAAAGGGGTAAACCACTTTTGGTAGCAAGTCGCTCTTGAACATGACACTTTCACTTCATCACCGTGACTATTTGGGTTGGGTTATCAGCTTGATGATTATCATACCATTGGTTTATCATACCATCCATCAATTTGTTTTGGGTCAATGCTACCAATTCATTTTAGTGTCACCGACATGTTCAAGAGAAGTCATTCAGTCAAAATTCATCCTTTGCAATACCATAAACCTTCATTTTCCTGACTGCCATTCTTGAACCTTGTGTCGTCAATCAAATTTTGTCTCCAAAATCATTACTCTTTTCATGTCGTTGATGTGGGATACATTAATGCCCTCCTATAATGATTCGCTTCTTGTCAACATCAGCTCATTATCCAAGAATTTGACTTAGAAACACCCATCTAGTACCTTGAGACTTGCATACATCAATGGCAACTTTCTTGCTTCCGGTGATAGGTTGAAATCATTGGCCTTCAACCGAAATACTTTGTATGGTGTTCAACATCAATACATCCATTCACACCATGCAGAATGTATTGCAGTACCTTGAGGATCATCATTATTATTGGTGATTTCTCTCGCATCTATTAAAAACTTACATCATTGGCTGGTAATCAGACAATGTATTCCCATGTTCAACTTCAGATCACATATTCACATGGTTACACTCATACTTGAGTTAATGATTGAACGAGATAGAAGACCCTAGATCTAGTTTCATCCATCCGGGCTGCGATTTCAGGAAATGTACCATATCATCTGTACAATGGCTTTACATTGATGGTGATTCCAATCATGGGTCTATATTTGTAGACAACTATCTATGTACTTGTAATGAAAGTTTATATGTTGAGCATGGGTATGCATTCCCTCATAAATTCATGAGAAAAAATAAAAATACCATGATATTATGTATTGTAATCGATGCAGGTCAACAACCACTTGAGAACCTCCTCATCACATCGTAAAACATTTCACTCGACATTACATTTTTGACTTCATGCTTTAGGGGGGAGTTTTTACAGATCCATTTGGGCACATCACTCCCATTATCTAGATCAATGTTTTAGGGCTCATCAAACCCTAATTTCAGTCGCTACATGCCCTAAACAAGTCAACCTTTTGAATGCCTCCTTCCCAGATAGTTTCATGGCTTGAAGACATCCTAAAATGACTCCTTGAGGGACTAGCGCAGGTAGACCCATGCAAGGGTGCTCTGCAGAGCACTTAGGCCCACTTTGACCTACGCTGAGCGAGATTGATTGAAATTCACATAGGGTTTTGGGAATATTCTTATCTTCTGGAGCCATATAGAAGATTCCCATACTTATCAACTCCTATGAGCTCGAAAATGGATGAGGAATGAGTTAAGATGCATCCTATCCTCTCATCCCTTCCTCCATGGAACTAATTCTAAGTATGGAAGGCCATTCAATACCCCCATTTATGACATAACCTCCTCCATCTTCCTATAAGTTGAGCACTCATCTAAGTGATCAAGGGTTGGAATTTGATGATTATAAGGAGATAATGTTAGTTTGAGAATTGAGACTATTGTAAGTGTCATTATGTTGTCAGATTATCATGCTTATGATGTGATGTGGATGGAACCAAAGCTAGAGGAGTGACTTCAAATCAGGCTTCATGGTTGTAATTATTCCTTCTATTTAATAAATTATTTGCACCTTTTTCCATGTGCTTATCTTGATATGTGATGCTTATATGTGTAAATGTATCTAATTCCATTTACTTGTAATCAATATATCTTTGTCTTTGATCTATTCTTTGTCTTCTGTTGATGTTTACAGGTACTTCTCAAGCGTGTTAAGTATGGGAAGGAACACCAAGATCAATACAAAGGAGACACGAGGAAAGCGAAAGTACAAGTAGGTCCTCTCATTCTCTTTTCCTTATCTATTGCTTATAGAAAAAGGTCAAAGTTCTTTAAAATTGTTGTTCTAGATATAGCTATTGTCTAGGGAATTAGCATTTATCCGTAGATACCAAATTCTTCATACCAAATTGTTAAAATTGGAAACCAGGGAAAAAATTCATGTGGGTCATCTTATTCATGGCTGACAATATTCTTATTAGATTCCTCTCGTCGAGAGGTGTAGGATTGATATAAACATCATCCGATTCTGATAAGTATTCATGGAGATATGAATTTATTTTGATTATGGAATTATTATCAAGCCGACCTACAACTCATGTAGGCTCAGAAGCCCAACAGTCGCATCTATTCAAACACCAACATTGTGTATAAATATAAGAGGACTTATCCTCATTTTCACTCACTCATCTCATCACATCTCTCTCTCTCTCTACTACGCAGAAATGAGTCTCTTCTCTACTGCGCGGAAATGGGTCTCTCTCTCACACATGTGAAGCAGGAAGCCGTTGAACCTAAAGCTGCAACTGCAGATACAAAGTTTGACTAGCGTTGACCATAAAATATGCTCTTTAGAACTACGTTGTAGTTCCATCTCGATCTCCTCTGAAAGCCACAAATTTTGGTGGTGGAATGAAGTCAATCCGACGAACGGTTTGCAAGATATTGATTGCCCTAGTTTGAAGCCGGAAACTGCTGAAACTGAAGCTGCAACTGCAGAAGTAAAGATTGACCTCCATGGACTAGAAGATCTCCTCTTTGGAACTACGTTGTAGGTCCATTTGGATCTCCTCTGAAAGCCACAACTTTTGGTGATGGAATGAAGTCAATCCAATGAACGGTTTGTGAGATATCATCTGCCCTAGTTTGATAATGAAGTCGCTAATGTTGATGCTCGTGATCTAGGGTTTGCTACTGCTAATATGAATCAGATTTATTGTACTATTTCTCTCTGCTGAATTATTGAATATAAAAGAAGATTTGATCAAAGGGTTTCCCCACACATTGTGGGGTTTGTCCCTGGCTAGCCGCCACATCTTGTGTCTCTTGTCTTGCTTGTTTTTCTATTGATCGTTTAATGTTCTATCTGCACTTTACTTTATGTACATGTGATTGCTAATTTGTGGAATATAATAAGGAAAAGAAGTAAACTGTTATAAGCATAGAACATACCATAATTTAACATGGTATCAGAGCTAAGGTGAAGAAAAGCCCGAGCAAGAGCAAGAGAAATCACCGAAGAGAGATTGGCAAGGCTATCCTAAAAGAACGATGGGGTCCTCAACACTCTTTCCTGCTGAAGACAAGCTCCGTGAGAAAGCTAACTATCACGGATGGAAGATGTCTATAGACCTAACCCTAGAAGATCAAGGAGTGCTGGACCATGTAAGAGGCAATATTGTTGAGCCTCCATCAAATGCATCCGCTGCTGTCTGGAACAAATGGAAAAATGGAGAAATCAAAACAAAGAAGATCATCTGGGACTCTATCGACAAGCACTTAGTGGCCTACATCTCTGAATTGGACACCTCCAAGGAAGTCTACGATAGACTAGTGAGTTTATTTAAAGTAAATGATGCAAATCAAGTTTTGTTTCTTAGAAATAAGATAAAGGAAATTAAGAAGGGTAAAGATGAGAGTATGCAAGAATACTTCTTAAGGATCACTAAAATCGGGAACGATCTCCTATCCATTGGGGAGGCTATCACTGATAAGGGAATGGCACTCACGACTCTTGGACGATTACCATCTAAATGATACGTGTTCAAGACTACTCTTCTAAACAATAATGTAATTCCTGGTTTCAAGGAATTAATGGCTAGATACATTCAAGAAGAAACAAGGGTAGAAGAGCAAGAAATGCCCATGCCTAAAGGTCCTCCTACTGCCTTTTCTTCTCATGCTAAGAAAGGAAATAATTCCGGGGCTAAATCAAAAGGAAAGGCTGGACCTAAGGGTGGAAGAAAAGGATGATGTTACATTTGCAATAAATTAGGTCACTATGCAAGAGAGTGCCCTAATAGAAAGGACTCACATTGGGACGATGATCAAAAATCCCTCTGATGGCAATCAAAGGAATGACAAATTCAATAGCAAAGGTAAGAGGAGAGTTGGGAATCAAGGGAGAGGACACGCATTTAAGAAGGCTAGAAATTCTAGGATGTATTAAATGCACCTAACCTCTGAAAGAACCTGGTGTCCATCTCGGCAATGGAAGAAAAAGGCTACAAGGTAACCTTCAGCGATGGCAAGGTACGAGTATTGAAAAATAATGTTAAAGATGCCTTTACTCTTGGGTTTCATGTTATCAGGTTGATGAAAGTTAGGTAGGTGTCATGTCTTATGACACATATCTTCAGTCTGAACTTTGGCATCAAAGGTTTTCCCACCCTCATTAAAAAGCTCTACCCGATGTAAGACAAATGGTGATAGGGATGCCCGAATTCCGAATAGAGAAAGAAGGTGTATGTCCAGGATGTGCCAAAGGAAAGCTAAAAAGGGGACCATTACCCTCAAGCCAAAGCAAGACCTCCGATATATTACAGTTGGTTCACTCAGGCATACCTGAGGTTGGCATTAAGAGGGAGACTACTACACCACATACTCTTGAGCAGAATGGTGTGGCGGCAAGGAAGAACCGCACGATTATGGAAGTTGTCTGGGCCATGCTACATGATAAAAAACTTTCGAAGTTTCTATGGGTTGAAGTTACAAAGACTGTCGTATATGTACAAAATCGATGCCCTCATCAAGCATTAGGTTCCAAGACTCCTGAAGAAAAGTTCACAAGTAAGAAACCTGATGTTTCTCATTTTAGAATTTTTGGAAGCCGTGTATATTTTCATGTGTCGAAAGAGAAAAGAAATAAATTGGGTACATCTGGAACGAAGGGAATTTTCACGAGCTATGGTGAAAATACTAAAGGCTATAGAATCTATGTAGCCAGTCAAAGGGAAGTCGTAATTAGTCATGATGTCACCTTTGATGAAGATATGGCTCTCAGCAAGGTGAACAATCTTCCGACTTTGAGGAGCTCTCAAGAAGCCGACACCAGGGAACTGAAAGGAAAGGATGATGAATCAATGTCTGATGTAGAAGAACCCATGGATCCGATTGATCCTCCTTCACATGAGCCTTCCTCTTCTAGGAAGAAGCCTTCATGGCTTAGGGGGCTACTTGATGATGCTGAAGGACATGCTGCACCCCAAGAAGCCTTTTGTGAAAGTAAGAAACCTAATAGGTATCAGGGATACCTGACCATCATGAGCACGATCATACAACATGAACCTTCATCATTCTCAGACGCCATCAAGCATCAAGTATGGAAGGATGCTATGACCAAAGAATATGAGTATACCATGAAGAATGATGTCTGGGAAGTAGTTCCTGGACCCCAAGACAAGACAGTTGTTACTTCCAAATGGCTTTACAAGATAAAGCATGCAGCAGATGGAAGTACGGAAAAGTATAAGGATCATTTTGTTGCTCGTGGTTTCTCCCAGAAGGAAAGTATAAACTATGATGTGATATTTGCACCTGTTGCTAGATATACAACCATCTGCTTGATCATAGCCCTTGCCGCTTCACAAGGATGGAACCTACATCAGATGGATGTCACGACTGCATTCTTACACGACTCGATCAAAGAAGAGGTCTACGTGGAGCAACCGGAAGGATTTGAGATTTACGATTGAAAATCTCATGTATGCAGGTTGAAGAAGGCTCTCTATGGGCTGAAGCAAGCACCCCGAGCATGGTATGAGAGGATCGACAACTACTTGATGAAGCTGGGATTCACTAGGAGTGAAGCCGATCCTAACATTTACTTTAAGGTTGAAGATGACAAGCCTCTTATACTGGTGTTGTATGTAGGTGACCTCTTTCTAACAGGTGTAGACCCTCTCATTCACAAATGTAAGAGGGAGTTGGCTTCTGAATTTGAAATGAAGGACCAAGGACTTGAAGTACGGTAGAAGCCAAGGGAAATTTTCCTATCTCAAGGAAAATATGTGGTAAAGATATTGGAAAGATTTGGTATGATGGACTGCAAGCCTGAGACTACCTCAAGGATCTAAACTTTTAGAAGTTATATGGTAGTGATGTCGGACCAGATTTGGGAAATGCCTTTGAGTTTCAAAAACTCATTCGCATTGATGTTCTTGGTGAACCTATGTCCGAACATATGTTTTGCAGTTAGCACTATGAGCTCATATTTGGTTGAGACTCACTTCACTGATGCCAAGAATCTTCTAATATATCTTCATGGCACAATTACAATTGGGTTAATATACACTGCCGGAGATGTGAGACTACTTGGATATACTAATGCTGATTGGGCAGGTAGTGTGGTGGACCGTAAGAGCACTTTTGGGTGTTGTTTCACCTTGGGATCTGCTTCGATATCCTGGATAAGCAGGAAGCAGAAGTCGGTGGCTTTGAGCATCACCGAAGCGTAATATATTGTTGCTAGCATGACCTCGTGTGAGGCAGTATGGTTGTGAAAGCTCTTCAGTGAACTGTTTGGATTTACATTGGATACCACTGTGATTCTCTGTAACAACTAGAGGTGGGATTCGATTATTGAGGAATCCCGTATTCATCAATTGCTCCAGCAGATAGACATCATCTGGGATATGGTAAGTCGATGAGCAAGGAGGCTCCATCACATTAAGATGATGTACAGGTTGATACACCTTGTCAAATCCCCGAGGAAAGATCTAATCTGTGATTTTCCCAAACGACTTGGAGTCATCAAGAAATCCTTGTACAAGGGTCCTGCATGTTGCATACATTGAGCTCTGGGAGCTCTGAGGGTTTGTGGTTCTTACTGGAGCAACATATGACCACAGGGTGACTCACCTTCCCCTGGTGGTGCACATTGGAACAAGATGATTCGCTCTCTTGTGGGACAAGATGATTCACTCTCTTATGGAACAGGATGATTCGCTCTCCTATGTAGCAGGATGATTAGTTCTCCTGTGAGGCCTGGATTGATGTGTTCTCCATGGCGATTGTAGCAGGATTAATGTGTTCTCGTGTGAGGACGGGATTGATTAGTTCTCCTCTCGAGGCATCCTACCCATGCAGTCTGGGACCATAGTAGTACCGATGGATGCATCGTTGTATCTACCGTACTCCCTACGCTAGGATGACCTCCATTGATCTGGGACCAGTGGTAGGAGTTGTACCATACTATGACGCTGACTTTGGGTCGGTTGAGACTGGTCTGGGACCAGTGGTACATACTCCGAGACTGATGTCGTGTCAGTGTAGTACTGGTCTGGGACCAGTGAGTGGTACATACCAATG
>APFE030130230.1:25631-40078 GCA_000404065.3 Pinus taeda
TGCTGATATGAATCAGATTTATTGTACTATTTCTCTCTGCTGAATTATTGAATATAAAAGAAGATTTGATCAAAGGGTTTCCCCACACATTGTGGGGTTTGTCCCTGGCTAGCCGCCACATGTTGTGTCTCTTGCCTTGGCTTGTTTTCTGTCGATTGTTTAATGTTCTATTTGCACTTTAGTTTATGTACATGTGATTGCTAATCTGTGGAATATAATAAGAAAAAGAAGTAAACTGTTATAAGCATAGAACATACCATAACTTAACACCCTCTCAAAGGTAGCGCCGACATTCTTAAGACCGAATGGGAGCTTTCAGTATGCAAAGGTGCTCCAAGGATAGATGAAGGTAGCTTTATGTTGAACAACCTTTTGATAGATATCTGGTTGTAACCCGAGAAGTTATCCATAAAGAAAAATGATTTGCACCTGGCGTAATCATCGATAATTTGGTCAATGAACGGGTTAGGATAGTTGTTTTTGGGACAGGTTGTGTTCAAATCACAGTGATTGGCACCTACACAGATGGTGCCTTGTTTTTCGTCTACGTGAACCAGGTTTGATACCCATTCCGTCAAGGGAACAGGGTAGATTAAACCAGTGCTCAACAATTTTTCAACTTTTGCCTGGATGGCAACTATCTTTCGAGGGTGGATTGGTCGAAGACTTTGTCAGATGGGCTTGAAATCGTCATAAGTGTTGATCTCATGCTTGAAAATTGAAGAATCTATACCAGCCATTTCCTCATAAGACTAATCAAAGACATTGCAAAATTCCTTAAATAGGCACGTGAAGCTCGAGATTTCCTCAGGAGTGCAGTAATCTCCAATCTGAATATTTTCCACGATACCTGTCTTGATCGAGATATTTATAAGTAAAGTTTTTGAAAGATTACCTAAGTTACCTTCCAAATCAATCTCATCAATAGTCGTGTAGTTGGAAGGAACAATCTCAGGTTGGTCAAGAGGTAGGATTTTTATTGGGGTTGCATTCAAGTCTGATGGGTAAGATACTAAGATGCGGTGATGAAAACATCCCAAGGTCGCTCGTCTAGAGACATGACTTCCATGATAGCCTCATTCAAAGGTAAGACTTCAGTAAGGAGATCGGTAGAGGGAGAAACGGTGGGCGAGGACAAGGTAGCATTGGTCGTAACTAAAGGAGACAGAGAGTTGTGAAAATTCCGAATTGGAACCCTATCGCAACAATTGATATTATTTCTCCTAATTGTTAATTAATTAACAATTTATTTGCTACGACAAATATCGAAATAAATACACCGCAACCTTCACAAATAAAATTCTGTTGAAAAATAAAAATGCTGGAAGCTGAGAAATGCTAGCAACACATAAAACTAACATAAATATTTTTGGATAAAAGTCCCCGGAAAGACCCAATGCGGGACTAGTACAACAGTTGATGATTTTATTATTATGCATTAGTGAAAAATTGTGAGTACAACTGGAGGCCGAAATCTGGCAATCCTAAAGAGAAAAATATTGGAAAAAATCTAGTGAGAAATTTCCTCAACCCATAGGCAATCCCTGACACAACTTGCCTACAAAAACTTGGCCCTCTGACCCTCTGTGTCAGCCTGCTTGACGTCAAACCTTTGATTGGTTTCTGATGAAGTCGTTCTGCCCTTTGCTGGCTGGAAAAATGCTTCTCTGAAACTCTGGGACTCCTTGTTGGCCTATAGAACTGAATACATATTTCCCTCTCAGCAAGTCGAACTTGCCTCTAGAAGTTGTTGCGATGCACCTGCGTTAGCTTCTCTTTGGCTCTTTTGCCTCTTTGCAAATGCACTCACTGGATCAAGAATACTTACTCCAGTCTCACTGCCTCTGCCCCTCACGCATTGCTTCGATCTCTAGCTCTGTTTGGCAACTGACTGCTGCTACTCTGGAAATCGATCTGCTAAGAAATCAAACTTCTCAAGTGTCTTCTCCATCACCACATCGACCTCCTCTCATGATCCGTGGTTGGAGCACCAACGGCCAAGATTAAAACATAATCGGGCTAGTATCATTTCTGGATCGATCCGTGTGAGTTTCTAGATCATTTTCGCCTTATCTCAATTAATACTAATTAATTAACCATATTTCCTAGGTTTAGACTTAAGAAATACTTAAAAAATGGTTAATAATCTAATTGAGACATTTCTAGGCGAAATTTCTAGAAACGACTACTGGATTTTGGAGACGTCATGTATTCTAGCCTCTACACCAAATTTTGTGGCTATGACACATCCGATGCTACAAAAACTAACACTCCCTCTTAGCGAGGAATGTGTTCTAGTGCCACACTCCCTGCCACAATATCTTGTCTCTGCATCATCTCCTGTCACCCTGTTGATGTCTGGCCATACTTCCCATCAACCACTGCTAAACTCTGATATACGCTGCATCTATGTTGTTGTTGATGCCGTCATATCACTGCCAACACTGCATCTGCACTCCAACTCCCTCTCATCCATTATTGATGCAATTGCAACTTCTGCAACTAAAAATCATCCAAAATATTGAATCAAATTTGTTTAGTATGATGCATCTGTCTCCTAAGCCTTTGACTATTACTAGCATCTGCACTGTCACTGAAAAATTTGGGTTGTTGTTGACTCTGCTTTGTGCCAACTACACTGCTACCAACTCTCTGCTGCGCTCCCCAACATCTGACTGCTACTAGTCTGCAACTGTCACTTTGGAACTGACTGCATCTGTTGCCATTGATCCACCCTTCTATTGAATACTGTGGGCTCCCGTAGCAAGGTAATGATCCATGAGGTAGGCTCCTCAAGGATCCTGCCCAACTCTAGCACTCTGGGGCTACAACACCAAGCCACCCCACTTGACTCCTGGAGGTATATCAACAAACATAGTGAAGTCTTCCTCTAGGTTGGAGGAAAGCCTGTCGATCTCAGCTAAAGCTGCCTGTTGGTCTTGCTTCTCCTCCTTTTCCTTCTTCTTGAGAGGACACTGGGTACTGTAGTGATCGAGCTCACCACACCTGAAGCACTTGATCTTTGACTGGGACCCTTTGATGCAAGGGACACATTCTCCTCCTCCTTCACATCTTCGATCCGCTGTTGCTTTCACTGATGGAGATGTTTAATAGAGCTCACCTCAGTTCCTCCTGCTGCAAATCGGCCCACATTCTATCCCAGTTTGGTAGCATATCTCTGCCTAATATGCTTTGGACAAAAAATTTCCAATCCTCTGAGATGTTATTGAGTGCCAATCACACTAGCTCCGTTGATTGAGGCGCTACCCCAACAGCTGACAGCTGATCTCAGACCTCTTGAATTTTGGTAAGGTAGGGGTCTATGCCTTCCCCTTTCTGCATCCGGATAAGTCTCAGCTTCTCCTCTAGGTACATCTTTTGCTGCTCGGAAGTACCCTAGTATAACGTAGAGAGAGCATCCCACATCTATTTGGCGGTATCTTTGCTAGTTATATGTGAGACAATATAATCCCGGACTCCATCTAGGATCAACCGCTTCGTCTGCGCCATTTCCTTCTTATCTTCCTCCTGCTGATTTGCATCCTGAGGAACCACCACTACAACCTCAATGTAGTCTTTTAGGCCATATTCATTTAGAAGGAAGGACATACTTGTCTTCCAGATGACATAGTTGGAAGCTCCATTCAACCTATCCTGATCATGAAGCCCAACAGTGGCCATCTCAATGAAATGTCGAAACTTCTTCTTTCCTTCTGCTCGGCTGCTACTCTGCTACCCGCATTCCTTTCTGGAGTGAGAAGATCCACTCAAAACTGCTGTCGATATACAAGGAAAATCGAACTTCTTGAGACTAGAAGTTCCCTGAGGAAAATTTTCCCTCTGTGTATGCTCTTCCCTCTTCCACCCTGACGCTGGTTTTGCTTCAGCATACTGCTGCAAAGCCCCATGCGTCCATCTAGAAATATGCGCAACGAAAACACAGAGTTGCTCCCTCACTTTGGAATCACTCGATCTAGAAGGATCAAATTTTTCTTCCCCACACTCAAAAAAAAAACCTCCTCAAGAAATTTGGCGTCCTAGCAGAAGTATTGCGTTGCCCTTGGGAATTTCTGCCTGCTGCCCTTGCTAGGCAGCGAAACTCCTTTCCTTCATTTCTGAGCTCTCCAACTGATCAACTACGCTCTAATACCATGTGAAAATTCCAAACTGGAGCCCTATTATTGCAATTGATATTATTTCTCCCGATTGTTAATAAATTAACAATTTATTTGCTACTACAAATATCGAAATAAATACCCTGCAACCTTCACAAATAAAATTCAGCAGCAAAAAAAGAACTTTGGAAGCTGAGAAATGCTAGCACACACACAAAATTAACACAATAATTTTTTGGACAAAATTCCACGGAAAAACCCAATGTGGGAAAAATGGTGCGAAAACTAAGGATTTTATTATTATGCAGTAGTGAGAAATTTTGAGTACAAATGGATGCCGAAATCAAACAATCCTACAGAGAAAAATATTGGTAAAAATCTAGTGAGTAATTTCCTCACCCCATAGGCAATCCTCGACACAACTTGCCTACAAAAACTCGGCCCTCTGACCCTTTGGTCAGCCTCTGCGCTACTGTATGCAACTTGCTTGATGTCAAGCCTCTAACTGGTCTCTGATGAAGATGTTCTACCCTCTACTAGCTGGGAAAATGCTTCTCCAATACTTTGAGACTCCTTCTCGACCTTTGGAACTGAATACGTCTTTCTCTCCCAACAAATCGAACTTGCCTTTAGAAGTTGTTGTGCTGCCCCTGTGTTAGCTTCACTGTGGCTCTTCTTCCTCTCTGCAAATGCACTCACTGGATCTGGAATACTTCTTCCAGTCTCACTGTCTCTGCCCCTCACTCACTTCTTCAATCTCTAGCTCTCTCCGACAACTGATTGCTGGTACTCTGGAAATCGATCTATCAAGAAATTGAACTTCTCAAGTGTCTTCTCCATCACCACATTGACCTCCTCTTATAATCCATTGTTGGATCACCAGTGACCAAGATTAAAACATAATTGATGGCTAGGAGCATCTTTGGATTGATCGGTATGAGTTTCTAGATCTTTCTCGCCTCATCTCAATTAATACTTATTAATTAACCATATTTCGTAAGTTTAGACTTATGAAATATTTAAAAAACAATTAATAATCTAATTCAGACATTTGTAGGTGGAATTTCCAAAAACGATTTATGGGTTTAGGAGATTTCATGTATTCTAGCCTCCACCAAATTTTGTGGCTAGAACACATTTGATGCTACAAAAACTAAGAAGATTCGGATGCAGATTGAATAGCCCGATAAGCAGGTTCCGCTAGTGATAACAACATCTGCTCTCCATAAGAATCAATGGTAGAAGGGGCTGGGAGGATCCAAGGATTCATTGGGCCATTCAAAACAGTAGAGACCATTGAGACGGTCAATGGAACCTCAAGCGATGGAAGAGGAAAACAACCTAAGAGTGAGGAACCCTTCAGAAGATCGGTACTGATACTGACGTAAGGATAAGGTGTTCCACCCACTAAGGGAATGTTGTTGCTGGGTAGCGAGGAGAAGTCAGGGGTGTAGAAGGAGAGTTGGTCCATCATGACAATTTTCCCATCCAAAAGAAAAAGGATGAGGTAGAAGACTGATGACACAATGGCGAACATAGCATAGGTCCAATTGCGTCCTAAAAGCAGATTTTAGTCAAGATGGAAATCTACGACTTTGATAACCACCGTTATAGTTTTCCCACCAAGAGTGATGGGGTAGCTAGCAAGGTATCCTTTGTGGGTGAAAGTATGGCCATCAAACGCTTTGAGGGAATTTGACAGCAGTAAATGAGGGGGCAAACCCAAGGTGAGCCAACAGGTAGTAGCCATGACACAAGTTGAGGCACCTTCATCAATAACAATGTGGTTGATGGCTTTGCCCTTCACCATAACTTGCACTTGAAATGCAAGCTGATGGGAGAGGCAAGGTTGAATCCATGTTGAAAATTGCTAGATTGGAATCTTGAGGATTCATTCCGCCAATAGCCGAAAGCAAATCTTTCCATTGTGTTGGACAAGTTTGCAATACTTCGAGTGCCAACATAGCAGCGGGTGCTTGCACAACATCTTCTACAATGTTGTAGTTCTGGTCAGCACGGGAAGATGGATTGTGTGTCATGTGTCAAAGTGTCCCTTTTGGGGGACAAATCACAAGGTCAGCAACAAGCCGTTCGATATGCAGATCATTAGGTGGTGGTGGTGTAACGACCCATTTAATATAAGCCTAAACTTTAAAAATGAAAATAAGTTAAATTTTAATAAATAAATATAAAGTTTAAACTTTATAATATATATATATAATTTAAAATTCATTTTATTTAAGTATATAATAAAGAAATAAACCTCAAAATAAACTTTATAAATAAATATGAAAGATTTGAATTATATAAAAGGGGACATAACATTTCATAAAGTTCATTAACTCATAAAACAATGAAACCTCATGCACAGTCGACAACAACCAAATCCGATCAGAAAATATCTAAGGAGATATGCATGCCGGGAGGTGTCGAGAGCTGCAACAGCGGTGGCCGAAGGCTGGAAGGCGGCCACCGCCAACCTTGATATAAAACCACTGGACTGAGCGAGGAAGGGGCAGCAAACTGAGAGGAGGACAGAGGGCAGAGGAAGATCGAGAACAGGAACGAGAGTAGCTTTGATTGACCTGAGGTTCTGGCCACGGGGGCAGTAAGCTTCACAGAAGCTTGCTGGATTGGCTGGGAGGAATTGGTTTCCCAGTAATCGAATCAGCTTCAACAGGAGGACAGGAGAACAGGAGCAGACAGCAAAATCAGTCGACAGCAGTCCAGGTAGGTTTTCATTATTTTTACGGTTCTGTAATTCAGTTTTCGGTTCTTGTATTTTCAGTTTTTTTTTGGTCTTTACAGGTGGAATAGAACTCAAGGCAGTGTTCAAAGCATTTTAGACAACATTCTCGTAGTTTTTGGCTCGTGTTTGTAAATAAACAGTTTCAAAGGCATAAAAAACTAAAGATCCTTCTCCAGAAGGAGGGGGATGAAAACCGTCATTTCCCCCTTGTGGGGGTGGTGGTGGGTCCGATACAAGATGTTGTTGCTGCTACTGAGCAAGAAAGTGGTTGTTCATATTAGTTTTTGGTAGCATCGGAAGTGCTAAGGCACATGAGTTCTAAATAACCCAGAAACAGTTTGGAGAAATTCCACCCACATTGTTTTTTATTAAAATAATTAATATTTTTAATGGAGTTCCTAAGTTTAAATTTAAGGAAATTAAAATATTAATGGGTATTAATCAAAATATGTGTGAGAATGATCTTGAAGGCGGATCAAGTCATGTTTTAATCTTAGTTGTTGATTAGAGACTTAAACTTGGCTGTTGAAAGCTCAACTGGAAAAGTATAAGATGGAGGCTTGGGGTTCACTTGAAGATACATAGAGATATTGAGGAAATTGATTTTCTGAGGTGAGAAGTTCTCAGGAGGAAAATCGATTGGGGAGATCTTGCAGTTGAGGGGCAAAGAGAGTCTGGGAGAAGGACTTTACGGAAAATACAGAACAAAGAGGTGGAGAGAGCTTGTAGAGAGGTAGCGCATTAGCCGGGAGAGATGACGCTAGGCTAGTCTGGGCCCATGTAGTCCTGACACAGAGCCAGAATGGCTAGCACAAAGCAGAAGATTTGCTTGTCACGCAGAATCCAGAACTGCCGGAACAGTCGGGGGAGCTGACGCAGAGGGCAGAGAAGGTGATGTAGGGCTGATGTAGGGTAGCGCAGCAGCCAGGGTTAGCCAATCTTGTGTCGAATCAGCCGGAATTTTGCTGAGTGAAGTGAGGTAAAACTCACTTAGATTTCCAGTATTTTCTCTGTACAGGATTGTTGGATGAGCATCCGAGATTGTGTTAAGTTATTTACTGCCAATAATAAGAATCCTCAGATCTGCTGCGCTAGTTTTCCCACATTGGGTTTTTTTCTAAGGATGATTGTCCAAAAACAAGTGTGTCAATGTGGTTGTTCATATGCTGATGTTTCTCTTGCTGTTTAATTTTCAGTTATAGTTTGTGAAGTGTGCAGCGGAGTTTATTTTGGTTTTTGATGAAGTATTGGTAAATAACTTATTCATAAATAAGTAGGAGAAATAAATCAATTATTGCAGCGTATTTTCACAGTTCATGACTGCGGGAGTCCGACTAGAGTCCTTTTGAGCAAGTAAGTCAATGCACTCTTGAAGTTAAGGAAGCTTGTAGGTTAAGTGGTCCTTAGTGCATATATTGCAGGGGAACTTGACAAATTTTTCCTTTCCTTTCTTAGATTTTGTGTTAGCAGTTGCTTTTTGAATGGGGTTGTGCTAGGTTGGTTGCTTCTCCTCGAAAGGAGCAGTCTTTTTATTATTCTTCTTGTTCTTACCACCGGGTTTTTGTGTAGAGCGCACAGAGTTGATTGCAGTGGTTGTTGGAGCAGCGGACTGGATAGAAATGGGATCGGTAGTAACAGATAACTGGGCAATTTTCCCACTTGTACGTTTTACAGCAGACCCAATAGTCACATCAATGATACCATAAGCATGAGCACTAGGTTGTTGAGTAGTGGGAGCATTGGAAGTTCTAGGGGAATTAGGGATCAAATCATAGAGCGTGCCAGATTGCATACAGATCAAGCTAAATGTTGGGCATGATAGATAGATTGGTCTTTAGTGACCACACCGGCCATGGCAACATCCTTTGCGATGGGGGGTAAAATAGATTTGTAGAACCAGTCTGCTAAGAGATAATTCGGAAGGGGGGCCATAACCAATCTCTGCTGATGTCTCCATTCATGGATGTGATCAAAGATGTGGGTGGTTGTATCTTGGCGTAAAGAGGTGAGTGCTTTTGTCCCGGTTTCATTGCGGATAGGTAACTGAAAATGCTTTAAGGAATTCCATAACAAGGGCATTAAAAGTATTCATTGAAGCTTGCTGTAACTCAATGTACCACTTGGTAGCATGGGCAGTGAGGATGCGAGGGAAAAGCTTGAGACAGATACTGTCATTAGCCATAGAATTTGACACACACCAGAGGTGGTAAGTTGTGACATGAGTTTTCGGATCATCTCCATGTTTCCCTTTGAATTTCGGTATGTCTACAGGGATTTGTGTGGGATTGGAGGCAACATTAAATTGTGGTTGATGGGGTTGTTACTCAACTTATATAGATATTGGATATCTAAAGTGGCCAGAAAGGGAAATGGTGTAGGTTCCCCTAAATCAGACCAGGTGGGAACAAGGGTTGCAACAGATAGTAGTTTCTTGAAGGTGGAGGTGGGGTCATATAAAATGGCGGGCCATAAGGCATGCTATGTTCGGTGACAAAGCTCTGATTGTCCCCAGGCAAGAAAATTCCCCCTTGACTCAATGCCTGTTGAGGAGAGGGGGCTTAGATAGATCCAGCAGGACCGAGTTTAGGGATACTGTTGGCTACATAAGATGCAACAGGCGCAGGAACACCACTAGGAGGAAGAACACTGGGAGGAAACAAATCAATTAGCGAAGGACCAGATTTTACCCAGGGAGGTATGGGGACTGTGATGCCCCCAATAGGTATATGCATATTGGAAACATTTTCCCTAGCCACAGTGGCCTAGGGGTTTGAACACAACATGGGATTCCAACTGAAAGGGTTGTTGAAGGTAGTCGTACTAACAACACTGATAGGGGGGTAGTCGAAGGTCCAGAATCTGACACAAAAGGGATAGAGATGGGAAGGTACTGAGCTCCATTTGAAGCAGTTGTAGCATGAATACTTGGGTTCAACATAGTCTGATGAGTAGACAAACTAATCAGCGATGTTGAAATGACATTAGGTGGGGAAGGTGGTGGTGGAGCGAAGTTGTCCACAAAAGACCACGACCCACTAGTTGCCATTGGGATGTTGGACATGGAAATTGACGAAGACATAATGTACAAGGGTGAAAACTAAAAAAAAAACAGGCCCAAGTGGATCAGTAATTGGAGGATTGTAATGAGGTAAGATGCCTTCAGTCCTCAGGTAAAAGAGTCTCTTGGGAAGTATTGTGTGATTCAGTATTTGATACTAGAGATTGATTCCCCTATGAAGAAGGAGAATCTAATTCACTAAACCTCGACAATTCTTCCATAGTCAGTGAAGGAATACCTTGTTGTCGCCTAGACAAACAACGAGGGCCGAAGCTAGCCACGATGAATGATATGTTTTAACAAAATTTTAAGTGTACTTAGTATAAGTCTCAGTAGAAAAGAGTATGCGCCTAAAAATAAAAAAATTCTAAAGGCAACCAATAAGCAGCCAAGGAACATAACTTTGTTTGATAGACACAACCAGCTGATGATGAAACCCAATACCAAAGGGCTATAAGAGACAACTAGGCAAATGTACAGTTACGATTACTCCCGAGCTTTGCCTGAACCTCGGTAAGAAGGGGCCAAGCACTCTCATGAAGATGAGTACCCTCTCAACAAACCAAAGACAGAATAGGTTCATTTGTTTAGGTAATAGGGCATCCCACCCTAGCTACCTTGTGTTTTTCCCTAAAATTATGGCTACTAAGGTTACCTCAAATCACAAACACCACCTGGGGGATCACAGTCATAAACATTACTCTGTGTGGGCAGGACATCTAAGTCCCCGACTCAGCTCCAATATCCCTGAAGGGAATCTTGGTACATAGAATACCTACCGAAAATGCAATCGAAGGCAAGCTACCTTCTCTTGCACTTCAATGTTGCTTAGCTCCCTTGTTAGAGGAGTTGTCCCAGATGTTGTGAGTGTAGTAGGATTTTCTCTCGTCAATGACACTAGTTTTAGTTTCGAATCCTTGGGAAGTTTACTCACAACAGCCTATCCCAAGACTCTAGCCTCAACTAATATGCGTGTATCCTCAAAAAGAGTCGTTCAATACTTTTATTACGAGGTTGATTTTAAGTGAACTTGATTAATGTCTCCGGAGGGGTGTTGACGTATGGATTTTTATGAGACTCTCACTCAAACCACACAGAAGAAGATGCTCTTCATTTTCAATTCGATGAATAATATTTTCTACCAAGAGAGTAGCTATATGCCTTTTTCCAAACAGTCCTAATGCAATTCTAAGACGTAACACAAAAATGCAGACATGCAATGCTGAGATAACAAAACACAAAATGAACTAGAAACAACCAACTAAATTAATTGAAAGAAAAAATTATTTTCTTTTTCCTTTTCAAAATTGAATCAATTAAGCTATTTTTTTCCAAGAAAAACCATCATGCATGCAACCAGCAAGAGAAGGTTAACAACACAGATCCTAAGACCAGACCACAACTAACACTGCCAAACAATAAGATCCATAGAACTGGGTGGAAGACAGAGTTTTGGGCCTATAACGCAGCCCTCAGCCTCACACAGGACGTTATCAGCAAGGGTAACACACTGTGCCAAGCCAAGGAGGGTGTTATAACGCTCTGGAATGCACTAGGAGGGTGTGTTACAATAGATTTACTTCAGAAAAAGGCCAGGACGAGGTCTAAATAGAGGATGTGAACCACAATAGTAAATATTGATTGTAGGTAGATAAGATGACCAAAATCTAGGTAGGCAAGGGAAGAAAGAAGTAGGGAGAGGCAAAGATCCAGGAACTAAAAGATCAAAGTTCGCTTTGAATTTGCGCAACCAATCATTGTAATTTCCAGGCAGAGGCTTAGGTTTGTCACTTAATTTTAAGGGCCCAAAAACACTAGCTAAATGGCTCCTACTTCTCAGGATTTTGGGTTGATTTTGATTTTGGTTGGTGTTGGAAGTAGTTTCCATTTCGGTAATGGGGCTACCAAAATCATCAAATTCGGGGAGCAGGTTAGTTATATTGGGGTTTGGAGTTCTCTCTCCTCTCTTTGCAACAACCTTAATTATAGGGGGAATGATGCCTTCTTTGAGTAAACTAGGGGTTTTGACAATAAATGGAGTTGCCAGAGGAATATGAGAAAAGTCGTTTATTGAATCAATTCCTTAATGATTCACAAGGGAGGTAGATCTGCTTCCTCCCCGACAATGGTGCCAAAAATGTACCGCTCAATCTAGCAAGGGTCCTAGGAGGGGCTCCAAAGGGGCAACTACTAGACCAAGTGGAAACAATGGGACAAAGACCCATTGTCACCTCAGTCAATTTCCCCTACTCTTTACGAACTTTCACTGATGGGAGGAGTCTCGACATATGACAAATCACTAAGCATGGAATATCAATGATGGAGAGGTAGTGATTCCAAGAGACTATTCAAAGGAGAGACTCAGATGATAGGGTTTTCTTGCTCAAGAAACAAGATGTATGGCTCTCCAAGAAGGGCTAAAGGGAAACCTAGACCTAGTGATGAGGAATATTTCTAGATATGAAAGGCCCTAGACCTAAGAATCTTAGGAGAATAGGGTTCCTAAGGTGATCCTTGTGAAATTAGGGTGACAAAGGGTGTGGGACCACAAGGAAACCCAAGTGGATCTATTGACGATGCTGGAACCCCCAACATTGAAGGGGATATCCCCGATATGAGGTCCTATTTACACCTCACACTTTTTGGTGTAGGAGTCCCATCTAGACTACAACCTGGTTGCCGCTTTAATTAAATATTTTCCTTGGCTTTAGCTGTCAGCGAGAGAGAGAAGTGCGTATCTGCCTTCGAAAAGCAAGTGTGCCTAGTGAATGTTCGGTTATAGGTGTATCAAGGTTCTTTTGCTGCAAGGGAAAGAAAAGTGAACCTCTAAGAGAGAGGCAACAGTACCACCCTAGCAAAGAGACACACACGAATAGGAAAAACTCGTATAACATCAAGCAAAATAGTCCACACAGATGCGACAATCGTTGTAACCATTACAACACATTCGCAGTATGATAAACACTAAAATAACCAAAATAGTTCAACTACCTTAGTATAGGTGAAAGAAAACATGAATCATAAACATTTACAGAACAATTTTACAAATATTTAGAATCCATGCATGAAAATGTGTTGGTTTTCTGGCTTCAAGTATTAAGTAAAAGTCCCAAGATACATGAATATAACGAACATCACTAGCTCCAATAGTGGAGCTTGGAGCCACTACTTGCTCCCCAAAAGTACTAACTCTGTATCTTTGATGCCTTATGGGAGAAGCTAAGGTGAAAATTCCTTTGCTTGTACAATGAGGATGTATATATAACAAATGGGGCGATATTTCACTTCCCTTGTGACTCTTGGACTACCCTCATGACTATTTGACTTCCCTATGACCTTTTGACTCTTAAATGACTCTTCGCATTCTGTACATGGCTCTTGGACTTCCACTTTTCAATACATTTTCCATTATGAATTTACATCATCCACAAAAATCATGTGGCACATGATGACTCATGACATGACACAGATGATAGGTACTGCACGATGACATGGAAGTATTATGTTGAAATTTGGTACCGGAGGACAGGTGGTTCCCTAAGGCTTTGATCTTTGGCCTAGGGAAAAGTGTTCAAAAGAGTTTAATTTTTCTCCTAAAGTAACTTTATAATTTTTATAAAGTTAAATCTAATTTAAAAGTGACTTTAAGTGATAAAGTTACTAAAGTCTAATTTTAAAGTGACTTTAATAAAGTTAATGTAAAATTAGAAAGGAAAAGTGACTTTGGAAATAAATGACTATGTGGGTCTTTATTAAAGTGGGGTGAGTTAAAAAATAAAAAGTGAGATTTAAATGAGCATTTAATCTCAGCCCTAGATCTCAATCTATTTCAGCCATTGGATTTAGAGGTTACCCAAAAGTCACTTAGGATTATATTAAAGGAGGAAAATGAGGCAAAAGGTCATTCATTCTTTCATGAGAAGATTGAGAGAAGGAAAACAAGAGAGCAAGGGAGATTTCTGGACAAGGAGAAGAAAGAGACAGCAGCTTGGCACACATTCCAAGGCAGCAGTTGAGCAGATTTGTATAGCTGATTCAGCACACAGTGAAAGGCTGATTTTGGCATGATTTTCAAGAAATCCGTACAACTGGTTTGCACAGAAATCGAGGAGTGGTTTGAATAGAAATCGAGGAGTGGTTTGCACAGAAATCGAGGACTAGTTTGCTATTTTTTTTGCATGCAAATCGAGGTCCGTACACCGCATTTATTGCAGTCCGTACAGTGCATTTAATGCAGGCCGTATAGCAGCATTTAATGCTGAAAGTGGTCACGAAAATCGAGGAGGCCGTACGACATTTATTGTTGTCCTGTTTGTTGTAATTTCTAGTTTTCTGTGAGGCACGGGAAAAAAGATAAGTTGTAAATTTGCTTGCTTATTTTTTGCTAAATATTTCTCATTGTAAAAGGCATTTTCAGAAATAAAGAAGAGCTCTCGAATTGGTTTTCCCCAAGAGTTGTAGGGGGTTTTTCCAGGGTCACATTGACCAAAAATCATTGTGTTCAAATGTGTTAAATGACTGTTTG
>APFE030130254.1:2898-32788 GCA_000404065.3 Pinus taeda
ATCTCAAGACCGAGACTACCAGCTTGTTTTTCATTATTTTCCTTTCAATGTTACAATACATATTTATACATGCCGAAGCATCCAATACCATGGACCGAAAACCATCGCGTCCAAAACTGTGGACCGAAAACCATAGGTAGGTTCGCCCAACCTAATATAGGGTCCAAAAAACGTTTTCTCGGGGCGCTACCCCGAACCCCGTAGAGGGGGGCTACCCACCCCCCTCAAACCCCCCGGACAGGGGGGGGCTGCCGCCCCCCCTGTGACCCCCCCGCTCGAAGGGGGGGCTCCACCCCCCCTCTAACCCCCCGGTTCACTATGGAGGTTAGTCGTGGAAAGAATATAACACAACCCAACAGTGATCATGTACTTCATCTTTTTCTCCCGGTATAATTTCCTCATCTGACCGAACACAGGAATAGTAGCATAGGAGAAATCAAGCAGTAATGTCTCTTTATTTTTGCTCCCCAAGGTATGGAAAGAAGCATGCTAAATCTAGGAGGAATATCTGCCACAACCACATCCATTAAAACATTCTTAGCCTAAATCTGATCCAAACTAACAACCAAATCTTTAATAAGAGCAATGCATCTTACTCTACCAGAATAGAAGGAGTAAAGGTCATGATACTTTCTAGTGATATCCAATCCCAATTTCTCCATGATTGCATTAGGCATGAAATTATGAGAGGCTCTAGAATCGAACATAGCATTATGTAACACATAGTCATGCACCCTAAGGCTGATGTAAAAAGGAGCTACATCACTATCTTGAGACTGACCTTCCAATGCTGGACCAAAAATCAACTCAGGTCGATCATCCTCCACGTTTACCTTATTAGATAATGGATCTAAATTCAAAATCTTAGACACTTGACCTTTATAGCTGTTGTTCTTCATCAACTTAGTCAAAGGAATAGATACCTTTAACTTAGAAATTTCATTTTCTAAGTTAAACTGAAGTTTTCTCTACCTCTTTAGCTAAAACATCCTTCTTTTCAGTTTTCTCCTTTGATATACTTGGCTGATTGGATCTTTCATTTTCTTATGGCGTTTTGCTGGTGGTAGAATCAGCCGTCTCCTTAACCTTTTTCTCTACAATGGGAGGATCATTCTTTGGCGGTGTTGACTCCTTCCTCTTCTGAATTGGATTTATAGGCACATCTCTACTTCTGAGTGAATATTTTCGCTACTGGGTTGTCAAATCATTCATGTACCCTCACTGATATTCATCAGACTCTTCTTTAAGAGTTGTTTCATTCACCAAGATGAAATTTTTATCCCTTTGTACAGCTAAGTTCTCAGAATACTCCTCATCTTCAGTGATAAAAATTGGCATATCATCGGGTATAAAGAAATGAATTTCTTCTCCAATTACATTCTCCTCATCATATGATTCCGGACCATGTACAAAATTCTGTTGTAAGGGTGTCTTCACCTGCTGCTATGTTGCTTGGTCTTGTGCTCATTGCTCTCTTTGCTTAATTCTAAATTGTGGTTTCCGCTAACCATGGAAGTTGGGATTTCTGACTTGTGGTTCAGGCTTGTCAATTTTCAATCTATCAAGCATATTCTCCATCTTATGGAGCACTTGATCTAAATTGGAAACTTCTTCCTTTGTTTTTACCTTATTTTCCACCTTTGTTCTAGCTCTCTTGGCAAGCATATTTGCTTCAACGCTGACTGCAATTTTCTGCATGTTTTCCAAAGTGGCCGGATTTCTTTCTCTTAATTGATAGGCCATGTCAAGATCGAAACCATACCAAATCCAGCCCCATAGGTGGCTTTATATCAGCAGGGATTGCATTGTAAATATAATTGAATCTAATACAATAATATTGAACAGACTCACCAACATTCCGCTTGATGTTCTCATATTCAGAAAGGATCTGAAGAGGGTTTTTCTTCACTTCCCAGCGATCCAAGAATGGTCTCTAAATATTAGTCAATGTAGTAATACTTGCAGCCAGAAAAGCTCTGAACCACTTCCTCACTTCACCTCCAAGCGTTTGTACAAACAATCTCATACTCACATTTTCAGCATCAATCTCATGAAGGTCAACGAAATCTGCCATCCTATCCACATGTTGTTGAGTTGTAATACCTTGAGGAGTGCCATCAAACAATGGAATTTTTCTTTGATAATCGACAGGCATGTCATCCAAATTTTGAGGCAACATAATGGGTGCAAATCAGGCAGCCATTGCTCTAGGTGGATTTACAACGGGCCTTGGGGATGTAGGGGGAGTTGGTGCAACTGACGTATGGGGTGTATGTGGTGTGGATGGAGGTGACGAATTTTTTTTATGTTCGAGGGGTAGAAGGAGTGGACGGAGGTGACACCACTGCAGGTTTTTTATCAGAGATAGATGGTTGCACGGGAATGGTGGGAATGAAAGGAGGTTCGGTAGGAATTTTTGAAGTAGATGCAATAGTGGGTGACCCAAGAGTTGCAGATGCAGACTCTAAGAATTCGGGAATGTTTGTAGCCACAATGGAAGTTTGAAGTTTCAAGATATAATCTTCAATTGATTTATTGGCCTTTTCAGTTTCAAGATCTTTGACAAACTCTGGATTTAGGATAGTAGATAGAACAGTGCTTTCAGATTTAGTCTCAAACAACGACAAATCAAACTGTTTGTCAAACTCAAGATCTTCAAGATACTCAAAAACCACAAGACATGAACGAGATTTAAACACAGGAATCACAGAACTTTCTCGGCAAAGGATTATCAGTATAAGATTGGGATTTTCATACACAGGAGGTGGATCACGATCCGGATTTTCTCTAGTGTGTCTTTTGGAAGCCAGTGTGTTAGTACTTCCAAGAAATCAAATGGACATTATCAACTTGTTCATCCTATTAAATTCTAAGATTATCATCCAAAAGTTTAGAATTATCATTTGTACTGGGGAAATTTGCAAGTTACATATTCTGTTTATAAGACTAGACTGGAGATTGACTGAAGCAGCTTTTATCTACATTCGCTAATGCAAAGAAAACGTGTTTCGAAGGCTACCTGCCTAATCTTCAGGCTTCGTCTGTAGTTTATAAAACAAAGAACACTAACAAACAAACAATTTCTTTGCTAGTACGGTCACCACTATGTTAGTGCCTAAATCTACCTCAGGCTAAGAAACGTAGGATCTAGGATAACATCAAACCACATTTAACCTGGTAGCTAGCCCTACTAGGTCGGGGGAGGGCTCTCTCCTTGTCAATCTTAGCAAAATATTATAAATGAGGCTTGAGATGAATGATGTGATGACTTATTTTAGGTTAGGTATGTGTGCAAAATATTTTTATTAAATTTGATGATATTTTGTTGGCTCAAATGGAAAGGCAGATTTTGGGTATGGGGAATGAGGCTCAGTTTTGCAGAAATCTCTATGGGGAAAGGTAGGAAAATGATTTGATACTTCAAATTGAGTGAAATGGAGAGATTTTAGACAGGTGAGGAGTTGAAGTGGGCAAGAAAACCTCAGGGATCCTCTTCAAACAGCTAAAAACATAAATAACTAGGCAAACCCTAGGTAGAGCACTGCAATTTCAATGGATTCTACCTTTATCCTTGTTTATTTAGTTAAGATGAAGCAAGAGAGATAACGGCATACATAAAACACATGTAAACTTACAATTACAGAAGGAAACACAATACCAAAGCAAGATGCCACATGAATCCCATAAAGTGCTACAAACCCTGGTTTATTCCTTAGCCAAAATTGTTGAAATGTGTATACAATGAAACTCCAAGCTTTCTCAAAAGTACAACCATGCTAATGATTGAAAAATCAAAAGATATAGGCAAACAAAAACTCATACTAGCCTCTAGGGATTGAGATCATGAGTTTAGGATCTGTTCCAACAAATTCAAAATTGAGAACTAAAAAGTAGGCAGTGGAACAACATGCCTCTAAAAACTAGGGAACTGATTCATTCAGTTGAAAACTACCTTTTCATCGGTGAATCTACTTCTATGAGTGAAAATTTAACATAATTGCATCAAGATCCATCAAATTACATTAAATTACATCATGAGTTTGATATTTAGAAGGAGAAAAGTCAAACTGTCAAGAAACTAGGCAAAAAATAGAGTATTTTTGGTCAAACTCAACAAAATTCCTCCAATGCGCTGCACTGATTTCCCTATGCGTAGTGCCTTTTTTCAACTTCTTTTGGAGGCCTTCCCTATCCCTAAAGTTTCTCCAAGTGTTCTTGCTGGAAAGGTCTACCTGTCTACTTTCCCGAAAAAGTGGAATTTTTGAATTTGGCCTCGATTTGCCCCTCCAAAACTGAGTTCTCCCATCACTGCTTCCTGTGTGTCCAAAAAGGGGCAGAAAGGTCATTTTTGAGGTGTTTTTGACCTTTTTGGGGGCTCAAAACCTGTCAAAATTTCTTGGCCATTCGTGAGCATGCATACCTTTTCATGAAAAATCCAAAAATGCTAGGTTTTCATCAAAAGGGGACCTCCATCAAAAGCGAGGGCTAGGTGGCACGACGCATTGGGCAGAAAAACCTATTTTTTGGCCCAAAAATTCCAAAATTGCAAAAAGTGT
This sequence comes from Pinus taeda, assembly GCA_000404065.3. Lineage (NCBI taxonomy): Eukaryota > Viridiplantae > Streptophyta > Pinopsida > Pinales > Pinaceae > Pinus > Pinus taeda. The sequence goes on from APFE030130254.1 coordinate 7,455, forward strand.
CCCAAATATTTTGAAATTTGGGCTGAGTGTCCTCCATTAAGTGTTGTTTTGGGCCAAGGAAGCCTCAACCAGGATCTGAGGTCTATCTTGCTCTTTTCGCTTCCTCAATGCCTTCTTCAACTTGACCTTCAAGTTCTTGATTTTTGCCTTGCAACTTTTGTTTCTCGCCAAGTAATGGTAGGCCATGTGCCTCAACATAGTTTTCTCCCCGTTGACCTTCTCTAGCAACTTTTCTATGTGGATATTGGCTCTCTCAAGCCAAGCCTCACGATCAGCACTGATTTCTTGTTTAAGTGGTGTGAGCTTCACTTTCCTCCTTTTGGCAGCGTGCCAGTTTTCTCGTATGTTCTGCAACTCAATAATGGTTTGTTGATCCTCTAGTTGTTTGTTTCTTTGCTCCAGATATTTTATTATCCACTTGGCTCTTTCTAGGTTGAGGAACAAATCATTAATGTCCACCTGTTCCTCCTGAATGATCTCCTTAAGCTTTGAACTTTGTGGGGCCAAATCAGTATCATCATCCTGAATGAGAATGAAATCTGTCTCCTGTTCTCCTGAAGGCCCCTCATCATGTAATGGCCACTTGCCCTTGTCCTGAACCTACTCTGCTGATGGAGGAAGCGAGACCCCTTCCACCCCGGGTGGAGATAATACTCACTTTGCTGCTGCAAACAACCTTCTAGTTCCCTTTTGATAGGTGACAAATACCGGCACACTAGTGATCTGTGTCTCATGACTCTCTTACTGATGTGAAGGTCCACTTGTCTCATGAAAAGCTGATAGAGGTACTTGACGAACTGTGAAGACCTCATGTGAAATGAAATCCTCCCATGAGATGTTTTGTAAACTAAGTTGATGCAAGACCACAATTTTGATTAGTGAAAAATAGTATATGCTATTATGTTGCTGTTGCAGAGTCTTCCTATGCACTAAGGTGGTCATCTTCTCAATGTTCTAGCAAATGAAGTAGGGGAGATTCATCATTATCACCCTAGTAAAGTGCATCAACAATCTAATATGATAGGCATACAGGCGAGAAAACCGGCCCTCATAGCTGAAATACTTGATTATGAGTTTCATCAAGGGAGCATATGAGTATTTCAGATACAGGAAGGGAAAAACTCTGCTGAGATGTATCTGATAAACAACCTTGATGTAAGGCTCATAATGTTCTCTGTAAATTTGTTTCCTTTTACTCCATTGCTCACCGACATTTGGAATGCCAGTTGCTAGAGAAATAGACTCCGGTGTCAAGGTGAATGTCACACCTGCTAGAGTGAGTTGGCCATTATGTAGATGGAGCACAAACAACCCAACCAACTCATGATGGTAGTGGACTCTCTCTACCATCTCACAGAACTAATAACAAAATTGGTGTTGAAAGCATGTGACAGCAAGATGGCAGGCCTGCAGCTCGGCAAGTGAAGTAGGCTCCTCTCATATATGTTTACCACCCTTGTGAGGTCTCCTTGGTGCATGCATTCTCTACGAGAGTCACTGTGTGTCTCCTCATCTCGGTCATAGGAAGGATCAGATTCCATGTTAGCCAAACGTTTGAGTTTCTCTTATATGAGTATGAATAGATTTAACGTGTCTTAAATTTTCTTCCAAATGTATGAAAATGTATGAGGGACTATGAAGCGAGAGGTTAAGAGGGGTTTTAGGAATGTTGCTGACAGGATTTTGGGGAATAGAAGGGTTTTAGGGGCAGTAATTTGACTTTGGGATAGAAATTAGGGTTTAGGAATTTGTAGCTAGGGTTTGGGATAATGAGAATTAGGGATATGGGGTTAGTGAATTTATGGATATGGGGATTAGGGAATGGGTTGATGAAACTGGAAAATAAATCAGGGAATCAAAAGGGTGAGGGAGTGATGAAGTGGACTTGACAGCAGAAACTCAAACTGAAAACCCTAAGCAATTTTTTTTGAGCAAAAACTGCATGGAGGTAGGGTTTGAAAAATTTCTCACTAAATCACCATAAACATCTAAAGACACACATTCATTGGCATTGGAAGAACATTTGACTTACTTGGAGAGGTGGAAATCGAGAAAATTTAGTAATTGGATGAATTTCGTGGGTGAAATTAGGCTTGCAAATCTATACGTTGTGCCACAAACCCAATGCATCATGCCTACTCTATGCGCCGCACCAGTGTATTTTCTACACTGTGGAGGGCGGCCCAATGCACCGCGCCTCTGAAACTTGAACTGTTTGCTACAATTTTCCCTCCATGACCTTGCTCTTTCTCTTTTGGATGCAAATGAGTTCTTTAAACACAATAAATGGTTTATATACAAAAGATTTTGATTTTTTCACTCATAGAACCCAATTTTGTAATGTTTACAATCGACCTTTGCTTTTCAAACTCTGTTTTTAGGCAGTTTTACTTTATTTTTTCCTTTGATGAACTGAACGACTTGAATTTTTGTTTGCCTTGCAAGTGATGGAGATGCTAAAGCTTGGCAAGGTGACCAGGGTTGCCACTGAAGCTGTTACATAGGAAAAACTGAAATAACATCAAATTTTATACATGAAAACATAGAATACTCTGTTTTTCCTCAAAACAGGGTTTTGAGGAAAAATAAGTCTTTGAGCATGTGATTATGGAATTTATTGGTACTGAAACTTTATTCGATCTCCTCATGTGCCTACTGACTGCTATTGAACATTTTGAAGACCCTTTTGATGAAACCATAGACCGAATGAAACTGAAACCCTAAAAATGACTCTTGCAGATTTAAAAACAAAAAATGACTGTAGATGATATAGATGAATGGAAATGGGCCAACAGGTAAAGGGCATGAGGGAAAATGTACAACAAACTACTACCATCAGATGATCCATGATCCTAATGGAATGTAGTTAACTGAGCGAGACACCTAACATGCAATGCAACAAGAGAATTTGATCACTGACGGAGGGATGAAGATACCAACACTAACACAGTATAACCATAATGATGAAATAGGTTTCATTGATGATCAAGAGATCGTCGACATACTGGTGAAGGGTGACACACAATCTCAACCGTCACCACAGTATTCAGATCTAGTGTTCTCGATATGAATATGTGTCACAAGGGCAATCAAGAAGACAAGGATCATAAGTAGTGTGATCATTACAGTCTCATCATGATGAAAGAAGCAATGACCACTAAGTCAAGGAGATTCATCTTTGGCAAGGATCAATGTCAAGGATCATGATCTCATAATGATCTCATCCTACAGTAATGTACAGTCGTTATCTTCATAGGTGCAGAGATTATCTCAGTGATAGTCTCAAAAGGTAGTCATGGTGTAGCAATGATACCCTCAATAATATTGCTACAGTGATGAAGTTCTTGGTGATGTAGTGGTGTCATAGGAGCAACAAGATGGTGATCTCAGTAGTGTTTGAGGAAGAGTATTAATGTCTTGGTCTTAGATAGGCAAATTGTGTCAAGGGTCCTGGTCTTGATATTTGTCAATGGAATCTCTATAAGAAGAATTTTGCGTGGTTTTCCTCCCCAAGAGGGAGAGGTTTTCGCCCTCGCAGAAAGCCATATATTTTTGTTCTTGTCTCTTTCGTTGTTGGGACAGGGTCCCCTGCGATCAATTTTGGGGAAAAAGCCCAAGTTTTTGGGCTGTAAAGTGTAAAGTCTTTGTAAATTATGGTCGTGAAGCGCGTAGATAATAAGTGTCATAAAGGGATTTTCCCTTCCTTTATTTAAGTTTTGTCGGCTTGTATAGACCTACCCATGGTTCACAAACCATGGGAATGTATAAAAAGGAGAGTCTTAGAGAGTCTAAGTCAGTTAAGAGAAGTTCATAATTGACGTAATTCATCATTAGAAGTGAAGAGCGAGGAGTCTTAGAGTAGGAGAGAGGCACTACAGCTATGTGCGCAAACGCCTAGAGTAGACTCTGTAGGTGTGTGCGCAGAGGCCTAGAGTAGATTTTGCAGGCGTGTGCACAGATCATAGAGTAGATTCTGCAACTGAGTGTGCATGGTAGTCTTGAGTTTGTAAGAAAATTTGAAGTATCAATCGAGAGATTATTCTAGAAATATCTGTGTTTTATCCATTTACTTATGTTATGAATGAATTTGTTTATGTTAAGATGAATATTGGTTTTATGATTTAATATTGTATTGATGCGCGATTCTGCATGGTTTACATTGTTGTATGAACACAAGTAATAGTATATGTTTACGCAGAGAATATCTTAATGCATGCTAAAGATATCAGAAACTAAAGAAAATTTGGGTAATAATAGACTTAGGAGTGATTACAGAGGTGTGTAAATGGTTGGTTAGCTTGTTTAGGGTCTGCGAAAGACAATCGTAGACCTTCGCGAAGGTCTAGAGGCTGGTAAAAGGAAGTTATATCGATAAGCCTCAAAGGCTTATCAATCTACACAAAGACAGGTTTAGGGCATAAAATAACATCACAACCATTTTTGGGTATGGAAAATTGGTTCCAGCATTCCCTCATACTACTTTGGGTGAGGCTTCAGACTGCACTCCATGGATTGATGCCAATAGGGCCAGTAGTGTAGGGATTTGTTTGGAAAACTTAACTCTGAACCTAGGTCAGGACCCACCAAGCCAACAGATGGTTCCGTTGTCTGGACCGAGATCTGCATAAAGCGATGTTTTATGTCGCATCACTGGAATCCAACTAGGAAATAAATTTAAGATTGGTTGGATAGGAATATCCATGAATTTGCAATGCAAGAAAATAGGAATCCACGATTAACGAAAGAACAGTGGTTGGACAGGTATCTATACGCAAAGATACACAAAATTTTCTTATGTTGCTTCTTGGTCGAATTATACGAGTGGATCGTTAAATTGGCAGACAGCCAAGGAAGGTGGAGGCTTAACGGTCCAATAGTTTGGACCCCAAAGTTAGTGCAAAGATTGGAACCCTCGAAGATAAGATCATGTGCAATGTCGATCACTAGCTTGATCATTTCATCAAAGTATTTGTGATAGAGTTCGTGGTCGATACCTCAATCATCTACAGTGAAGTAGAGTGACACTTCTTCAAAGGACAGTGAGGTAAGTATTTAAGGTCTTTGAATACTTAGATTAAAATGCTCTTGTGTGAAAAGCGAGTTATGTGATTACCTTGATGTTTGGAGCTACACGAAGTGGAAAGTTATTCATGGATACATGGGGAACAGGACCTGAATATAGCCCGCTGATTGAGCCTCCTCTAAGTGACGACGAAGAAGCAGCACAAGCTTCTCTGCAAAGCTTTTTCCAGCTAATAAGGCGAGGGTTCCCGCGAATACCCCATCCATGCACACCACCTTCATCTTCACCTCCACTACATACACCTTCACCCACACCACCACCACCTCCACCACCATTCAATATGGAAAATTCAGTAAATTTGCCCATTTTCAAGGGCTTAGGGAATGAGGACCTAAACCAATTTTGGTTCGTTGAGAAGGTTGTGTGGGAAGCCCAAGGAATTATAGATCACTAGATGAGGAAAGCAATGTTGGTTACTACTTTATAGGAATGTGTTCTAATGTGGTACATTAAGTACTGGACTGATAACCCAATGGCTGCATTGGTAGATATTCAAACTACGTTGAGTATGGAATTTAGTAGGCCCAAATATGAAGCACAACCAGTCATTGGATTCAAGGAGATCATCATGAAGCGTGGTGAGACACCTTGGGAGTTGGACCAGAGATTGAAGTGCAAGATCCGTGAAGCTAACATGAATATTACGAATGGGCAACACTGTGAATGGTTTGTGGCTTCACTCTTGCCTCATTTAAAGGTTGCTTTATCACAACAAAATATTGGGACCCTGGTGGAGGCCTGGGAGATTGCGATGAGATTGCATGAGACACCAATTCAAGATATTACTTTGGGATTTCAGCAGATTCACGTGGAGTTACAGAACCTTTTCTTAGAATTCCAAAGTCTGAATAAGGATAGAGTGGCTCGGCCAGAAGTGTGCGAAGAAGTTTGGTGTTTGAAATGTAAGAGCCAAGGCAATGATAAAGATCATTGCCTTGTCTTTTGAATTATGTTACAGGAGGAGGGTCGATGACTTTGAGGCCAGAAGCTCAAGCATCCAAGTAAAGGGACGGCACTATGGTGTTCTATATATCAAGTAGCTAGAAAACATGCAATAAAGAATTTCCACTTACTGCAGAAATTTGTAAAGACACCGCAACAACTCTTTTGCAACTTCTGCAAATAAGTAGGTCACGAGGAGCATAATTTTTGTAGTTATGAGTTAATGATGGAGAGAACACCTGCGTATCGAATGCAGATAGAAACTCGGCATCTAGATCAAGGCACCAGAGGAGTGCTAGGAGGATATCAGGGGTGCGGAAGAGGCCAAGGTAGAGGAGGACCTGAAAGAGGTCGAGGGCAAGTTATTTACTGCAATTATGGAGGGCCAGGACACTATGCATGAGAATACACGAACTTGATGCACCAGTCATGCCGATATTGTACTCAGTTTGACCATGCGATAGAAGATTGCCCATTATTAATAGCTAAGATGCGCAAAAAGGGGACACAACCTTAGCAGCCTATGCAAAACCTGTAGATGATGAGGGATGAACCCCGTGAAGAGGGTCCCAATGTGAATATTGTGTTGCAAAGTGGAATCACAACTAGCGAAGATAATGGAAAGCAGTCTAAAGAAAGTGAATGGGTCCGCAAAGCTCTAGGTAAGGAGGTTGGCTTTGATCTAGATCACGCGAAAGAAACCTTCATGGTAGTGAAGAAAAGCTTCGATGAGGCTTCTATCTGAGGAAGACAGGATAAGAAGTCTAAAGAAATGGACCCATCCATGCTTACTACCTTTTTGGATACATGTATGAAGCTACGACGTGATAGCAAGGTCGTAAAAGGATTACAGGAGTTGATCAATAAATGTGCTAGTAATGCTCCTGAGGGACCACGTGTGGTCAGGAAAATTGGTAAGCATAAGGCAAGAACAGGCATGAGATGAGGCTCACCACACAAATAGGAGAATATGAAATGGACCAAGTCATTCTGGATCTTGGGTCAGATGCAAATGTTTTCCTAAATAGACATGGGAGAGAATGGGGAGACCTGCACTGCAGTGGTCTCCTATTCAATTACGGATGGCGAATCAGTGAAAGATTATCCCCATGGGAAGATTGAAGGGAGTGACAGTAGATATTGAAGGCACGAGTGCATTGGCAGATTTCGAAGTGATAGAGATTGTCGATGACAGCAATCCCTACCTTGTGCTTCTTGGGATTGATTGGGATATTGACATGAGTGGGGTGATCAATTTGAAGAAGCGGACGATGTCATTTGAAAGAAAATCACTCTGTGTAGTAGTACCTTTGGACCCTACAGAACGACCGTTCTATACTGAACCGGTCCGCGATTATGGAAGTGACAATGATTTGGACCAAATTTATAAGATAATGGCACGAGATCAATATTGGATGAATCCAATAGTTGATGGATGTATTGCATGGGACTGCGAAATCTCCTGCACATCATATTCAGATGAGGAATTAGAACACTGACAGAATCGATTGCACGAAGTGTCTACACTACGCTATAACATGATGACCAAATCACTGCATTGTGTATCATTAAAGGTAAGAAGTATGCCTTATTATGATGTTTTAACTGGAATTGATAAATTATTGGATGCATTTGAAAGGGAAGTTCCAGAGAAGCATCGCTTCCAAGCCTTGGACATAGTGATGTGCCCTACACCTGCAAGATGGTGGGGTACACATAAGGACAATTTCAATGGATGAAAAAAATATAGAAGACTGATGAGGGTGTGGTTTGGTCACCAAAAGGTATGATTAATAGAGAAATACGATGGAAGGAGTGATTCATGCGGTCACTTAGCAAAATGGATCGATGCTTATGGAACAAAACTGCAACTGGAGTGGGTGCATCTGTTCTGTCACACCTTGGATGTAATACCAATGAATTGGTACTTGGAGACAAACCTCCGCCACGGCACTAACGAATGGGATATTTTGAGATAGGGATTCTTAATGACATTCAACTTTGAATATGGATTTGAATGCATTGATGAAGCGGTGCAGGAGGTCAAAGCAGTGATCTTCAGAATCCCACAGGATCCCTTAGATTTGATTCAACCAGATTGGACCACCCAGCTGAGCCATTCTCTGGAGTGCTACAATGTGACTGTTGAATAATAAGAGGAGGATCCAAGGAAAATTAATATCTCAGAGACAGAAAGTCACTGCGAAGTTGAGGGGCCACATATAGAGAATCCAGATATCACTGCGCCATTGAAAACTAGACAAGTGAACATTGGGACAGCGACAGAGCCAAAGTTTGAGAAGATAAGGGACTACTCGGATGATGCTATAGTGGATAAGTTTGATGAGTTGCTCCACGAGTAACAATATTTGTTCCCTACAAAATTTTCATACCTGAAAGGGATAACAGGAAATTTAGGAGTAATGAAGATAACATTGAAATCAGACATGAATCCTATGAAGCAGCGACCATATCGCCTTAATCCTAAGTATAAGGAAATGGTCTACTTAGAGTTGGACAAAATGTTGGTAGAAAGAATCATTGAACCAATGGAGGAGCCTGACTGGGTAAGTCCTATGGTAGTTCAGGAAAAGATATAGAAGGATAAGATAAGGATATGCATAGATCTCAAGAAGCTAAATGATGCTTGTGTACATGATCCTTTTCCAACTTCGTTCATTGATGAAGTGTTGGATAATGTAGGAGGACAGGAAGCATATTCATTCACTGATGGGTTCTTAGGGTACCATCAGATCAAGATCGTGCTAGAAGACAAGAGTAAGACTACCTTCGCAATTGAGTGAGGACAATTTCAGTATAATGTAATTCCTTTTGTACTAAAGAACGTGTCAGAAACCTTTTCACGCGTAGTCATTGCACCGTTCAAAGAGTTCATTCACAATTTTTTGGAGGTATACTTTGACCATTGGACAGTGTTTGGGTTGGTAAAACGCTATGTAGTTAGTTTGCGCTTGATGATGGATACGTGACGGAGGTATCAGATTGTGCTAAACTTGAAGAAGTGTCTATTTTGCATCCCTTTCAAAATCTTGTTGGGTCATGTAGTGTGTAGACAAGGATTAATGGTGGATCCAGCTAAGATCGTTGTTATAATGAATTTGGAGGCCCCAAGAAGTGTTAAAAAACTACGCACCACACTGGTTCATATTGGTTATTGCTGAAAGTTCATCAAGAGTTGTGCCCAGATTACCGTGCCGATGGAGAAGTTTTTGAAAAAGGATGCTACATTCTGTTGCAATGACAAATGTTAGTGGAGCCTGGATGTGTTAAAAGAAAAGTAGTATAACAAGTCGAGCTAGGAGGTCTCCACAGTAATATCTTTGCACTAGCAGAGTGACTTGGGGGTGATTCACGATATTTGCGTTCTCTGTGGTCAATTTTGGGACAAAAGTCCATGTTTTGGGACAAGAAGCCCAAGATTTGTGATGTAAAGTGTAAATTCTTTGCAAGTTATGGTCCTAGAGCGCGTAGATAATAAGTGTGTTGGAAATAACACTGAGAGGGGGGGGTGAATCAGTATTATCACATTAATAAAACGTTTTTCATTTCCATAACCAGATTCATATATGCTACTTCCACAACTTCTTATGATTAAGTTAATTGATCTTCAATGAGTGCATTAGAACATTATCAACCATATTATCAGTTAACAGATGCAGTAACATAGAATAGATCATCACACATAAGGCACACACATGAACACCATGATATAAGGTGGAAACCCAATGCGGGAGAAAACCACCTGCTGCAAGTCATCTCAATCTTCTTCTTAATAAGAAAATCCTTTTACAATATTTTGTATTGGTGCAACCTTATACCAGTACGGGAGCTACAACCCCCTTTTGCTCTTGTACTAGCCGATCCATTTACTAGTACGCAGGCTACTACCTGCTACAATGCTCCAAAGATTTCCTTTAGCTCTTGTACTAGCTTAGATACTAGTACGTAGGTGCTGACCTACAATCTTCTCTCTTCCAGGTACCACGTTTCATCAATTTTCAGACTGGATACACTGAAGCACAACACATAATCTGAAAGGCCACATTTCATCCAATTTTCATACTGAACCCAATAACCACATTGAAGCTCATAATCAAACAACCTTCTGAATCACCCAATCACTAGATCAATACATATACAATGAGAGTCATCAATTAGATCTAGTCCATCAGATCACATGAAGATGAGTCATTAAGAACATAATCAATCACTTCTCAAACTGCTGTTATCAGATCATAATACCAGAAACCAGACCCAGAACACAGCAAGGATAAACATGGACAACTAAATTAATTTCAAGAGAAGTACGCAGCTTCACCCATGTAATGCCTGCGTACAAGTACACATTGTTCTTCTGTTTCGCCACTGACCTCCGCACCTACGCCTTCTGTGGCGTCGCGCACCTCCGCAGTTGCACCTTCTATGGCGTCGCGTACCTACGCAGTTGCACCTTCTGTGGCGCCTCCGCACTACGCCTTCGGTGGCGCCTCTGTGGCGTCTTCTGTGGCGCCTCCACACTGCGCCTTCTCTGGCGTCTCCGCACTGCGCCTTCTATGGCGCCTTCACACTGCGCCTTCTATGGCGCCTCCACACTGCGCCTTCCGTGGCGCCTCTGTGGCGTCTCTGCACTGCGCCTTCTATGGCGCCTTCGCAGTGTGCCTTCTGTGGCTCCTCTGTGGCGTCTCCGCACTGCACCTTCTGTGGCGCCTTCGCACTACGCCTTCTGTGGCGCCTCTGTGGCGTCTCCGCACTGCGTCTCCTGTGGCGCCTCCACACTGCACCTTATTTAGATCTAGACATTACTCCAAGAGATCATAGTATTTCAGATCTAGCTCTCATAAGATGTTCAACCCAAAACATGCTCAAGCCAAATGATCTCCTTTGCTTTATATAGGCAAGCTCTTCCTCAAACATGGATCATGGGGCTCAATAATAATAATAATAATATAAAACAATACCATGGGCCAAAACCATAATAACACAATTCCGTCAGCTAAATGCCAAGAGTTAAACATAAGAAACCCCACATGTGCTTTTCTCTGCCTTGAAGTAAGTGAACTGGGGGTACGCACCTCCTGAACAGGATAACTGCGGGTATGTACGCACTTTATGTTTTGAGCCAACAAAACATCATAAAATTCAATCCAATTCCTCTGAGCATATACCTAGCCTAAAATTAGTCTTTACATTAGTCATATCAAGCTTTGTTTGTTGTACTTTCTTTAGATTGACAAGGAGAGAGCCCTCTCCTGACTTGGTAGGGCTAGCTACCAAGTTAAGCATGGTTTGGTGTTACCCTAGATCTTGCCTTTCTTAGCCTAAGGTAGATTTAGGCCCTAAAAAAGGTAAAATAAGTTTCACAGCCTCTTCAAGATGGTGAGTTAAGTTTTCACATGAACTTAAAAGGGAAACAAATTTACATGAAGAGAAGAAACCAACATCTGATAATGAAGTTCACCCCTCCTAGGCTATGTCTTCGGGTCTGCTCCAATAGCTAGACCACTATATTTCTTTCAACAATGAATGATTAGATACAACTTGTGGACTAGTAGAATGGTTTTTTTCTTGTTCAATGAATTCTCACTCAGAAAGATGACTCCCTACAACAAGTCATGAAAATTTCAATATAAAAATGACTCTCACATAATAGGTCCTTGTCAATCAAAAGCATAAACATGTAACTCCTTCACAATGAAGAGTTAAAAAGGGCTTCTCTCTTCAACATATTGAGAAAATACTGAAAATAGTTGCTCTACTGGAGTAACAACTGCTATAGATGAAACTAGAAGTTTGGAAAACCTATAACTAGGCTTTTTCCATGCTCAAATATGTCTCCATACTGCTTCTAAACTATATTTGCCTCTAGCACTAAGATGCTCAAAATCCATTGAGTCCAAGATGCTCAAAATCCCCCATCTAGGCTCTTCGTGAGCTAAAAAAGGTTAAAAATTGAGCAATATATGCTTCTCCAAACCAATCTTTGCTATTTGTCCTGCAAATTGGTAAAACCTCTAATGGCATGACGATTTCGCCCTTTACACCGCGTGCCAAGCAACGATTTTTCCCGGGCCCGGTGAGATTCCTACCACAAAATATGAAATTTGTTGTTATCTAGGTGGATATTGGTGGCCACCCACCTATGCCACCTAGACCTCTAGTCAGATTATTTTGTTTCCTTGTTTATTTCAAATTTACTATTTTTAGTAGTTTTTTGGGTCCTAAAATTTTGGAGCAGTTTTCCCCCCCTAAACGACATTTTTTTAAGGTCTGTTTCAGGCCCATAACCAAAGGCAAGGGCCTATGAAAAAAATTGTAGTACTCAGAGAGACCTTTTCAACAAGGTATCGTACACGCCAAACATAGATAATATGACCAAGTTATGACCCTGGGAAGTTGACTACCCAACTAACCCCAATGGGGCCCACAAACTCTTGGCATTACATCTCTTGGGGTTAGGGTTTTGGTTGTTTAGGATTTTCTCATGTTTTTAAATATTAAATAGGCCCTTGAGCCTCATTGTAACATAGTTCAGAGGCATGTAGCTGCCACATCTCTTCTCAGAGATAAGCTACCATCGCCCAAGCTAGTCTTATTTCCATTCTGTTTGTAAGCATATTTTAGTATTTCATAGTAATGAAATGAAGTGTTATTTCTTCTGCATCTTTGCATTTATGGGTATATCTAGAATATTTTGCATTCTTGTTTAAATTTGGATCAGTGGTATCAAAGTGGTCTGCTCTTTCTCTATTTTTATTTGCATGTCCTGAACAAGGTCAGGATATAAGGCTTTAGGGCTTGAATTGGTCGAACCTTTGCAAGACCAGCCTCACAAATCCTGATGACCTCCCATGGGGGGAGAAAAGAAAAACGAGGGGGGGGGGGTAAGAGATCCTTTCAAAATATTGCTCAAAGTAGCCCTTGAGTGACAGAGGAATTCAATGACGGAAAATTTTTCCCAAATCCTTTGGTGGCTACCTAAGGGCAACACATCTACTTCCAGTAGCTACTTTTGAAGTGCCACGCCCTTTAAGGTGCAAGTTAGCTTTGACATTCCCATATTTTAGGGTTAGATAGATACAGGCATCATAGAAAAATGGTTAAATCTGCTAGAAGGATATTTTTTTTTCCATGACTTTTGCAGCTGGGAAAATATTACTTTTTCTCTTCTCAAAGTTTCCCCCCATGTCTAGGACTAGAGGGAAACCTACTATGAGCATAAGGATGAAAGTGCACCCTCAAAAATTTCAGCCGCACCCACTTGGGGTTCATTCTAGGATGCCATCAAGGAGCAGTACTACCTTGTTGGGAGCTATGAGGATAAATATATTAAGTTGACCACATTGCGACAAGGAAGGGACCAAAACGTGCTAGAGTTTACCAATGCTTTCCATACCCTTCGTATGAATTTGGGTATTACGGATTATGAGAAACATTTGGTACTCAAGTATCGCAACTTCCTACAGAGGTACATCCAAGATAAGATGGATTTCTTGGACATCTCCTCACTTGGCATGGCATACCGATACACTGTCAAGATTGAGAAAAAGCTTAAACAGAAAAAGTGAGACTTTGGATCTGTGAATCCGAAGCAAGGGAAATGACGCAGAAATCCAGCCAAATACAAAAAGAGTAGATAGATCAGGCAAAAATTCTATTGTCCCTAGGAATTTTAACTCTCTAAGGAGTTAAATATTCAATACTTAATGGTTTATGTCCCATTTTATAAATCCCTATGCGGAATGCTTTATTAAGCCCCAATTATAATCTAACCCTTCATTCCCTTTCTATCAGGACTTATAACTCAACATAAATTTCTTTAACTTTGATATCGAGACTCATTCACCCTTATAAACCTTTGTTAATCCTTATGCCACACATATAACCAATTCCCACACTATAGCTTTGATTATCCTAGACTTGACCATAAAACCCTCTATTGTGCTTTAATCCATCTATAAAAGAATACACACAGACATATGTGAACTCACCTTTTACGCCTTTTCCAAAGCCTTTGCACAGTTTCCGAGGTTTAGCTTTATTTCTAATTGTAATCGCTCCTTCGTGGTCATATTACTCATGAACCCTTCCACTTTCGATTTGTGATAATGCCAGATTGTAAACTCAAATATTATAAATCTGCATCTATAACTTTGTCAGGTCTGCTCCCTGAAGCCTTTCCGTGCGCTTCTCCTTTACATCCCAATCTCTGATCTATCGCTATCGGCTATCACTTAATCGGCCCATCACAACTTCGCATGCACATTCCATTATCGTTGTCACTTGACTTACCTGATATGTAATCAGTGATTTGATATCCATCGTTGATCAAATATGTGATCTAACAGTCCAAGCTTCATCGCATTATCACAATCACTCAAGCTTGGGGCCGAGGTTCTTTTTCCCACTACTGTCCTCTAATGTGATATTAAACTCTGCTCCACTCGCGATCTAATCTTGATTGTTGATTGTAAAGAAACAACGGTTTATGAGCATTAGCACTTCACTTCTCTCTGCTTGGTTTTTATGCCACTCTTCAACGATTTCTCTATGGTTTGGTTTATTTTTGGTTTCCTCGTCCTTCTGCCATTATGCAATGTGACTCCCTCCTGAGCTTAACTTTGCAGGTTCTTTAATTAATGTCCCTCCAAAATATCACTTGGTTCTTCAAATGGATTCAATGATCCATCTCGTTCCTCTCTATTCTTCTCCCCTGTGTTTCATCTGGACTCTGCCTGCACACATATATTATACAGAATACTCTGATCGCTACATAAATTTAACATTCAATACACGAATTTCACACTTATACAGTTTAGAACCAATCACTATATATATATATAAACACCTAGTTATACAATTTCTCTATCTTTGGCCTAATGTTCTCATGTAAATGGCCTTTGATTACAATATGCCTGTAGGCTTAGAATCACACCCCTACTCTTCTTGCTTCTCTCTGGCTAACTTCTGAATTATGAAAGTAAATCATATCTTATACAAGAATGGATTCATGAACCAATTTTTTTTCAGATCCAAAAATATCTCACTCTCTCCTAAAAAATCTCTTCAACTCCACTCTTTTCTAAACAAATGCTAAATCAAGCTTTCAAATCCCTCATATTCTATTCAAACCAAATAAATCTAGTTGTTTGGTCTAATCTCCACACAGGGAGGATCAATCAGCCACTACATCCTTTTTCTCATATTTTACAATAAATAAACACTCACATACATTTAAATAAATAAAATTAACTAAACTATTGTCTTTTAACCCTTTGTTAGCCACAACATGTGATCATTCCATCACATTGCTGACTAGGTCTAAATGCTCCTGCATCAGACTCCAAAAGTTGAAAGTTTTCATGAACTCCTAGTCATGTGTTTCTTCTGCTGATCATCCAGTATCGCAAACTTTACTTTGTAACTGGTCATCACTTTCATCATGCTGCTGATTCAATTCTTCTACCACTGCCACTTCTGTTCCTCCAAGTTTCCAAATCTTATTTTCCCGCTGTCCTTTTTCCTTACTGATACAAATTCCTTTTGTTAATTTCTCTTCCTTGTTGTCCCTCTTCTTCACTGACTTCATCTTCCACAATTTCTCAATTTCCTCCTTACCATTTGTTCTTAACTGAACTCCTCTAACATCTGTTTGTTTTACATTCTCCTTTACCATATAAATTGTAAAATTTCTATATAATTCTTCTTCACCTCTGTCATTTACAAATTGTTGTTTGTATTCTACAGCATCCCTTCCATTATCATTAAAGATAATCATTTCCTCTATGTTATCAGGTTCATCTAATAACCTTACCAGAAAAATACAAATTCCTTCATATTCAATAAGCATGTCGTTTGCATATGACCCCTCCTTCCTGTATAAAACATTATTTCCATCACAATTGTCATATTCAAAATAACAATGGTTTTCACTTTCCATAGGTAATTATGCCATCAAATCTTTATACAGTCCTTCTACATAAGTTATTAAAGTGTCATCAATTTTCATTTCCCTAATTTCCTCTGTATTATACGATGTTCCTTGTTCTAACACAAGACTATCATTCAACAATTCAATAGCTAGGATTTCTTGGAGCATATCATTGTGAAGTATCCTTTCATCTTCTATACTTATACCATTGCAACAAAATGATGTTGATTTATCTTTTCCTACAACAGAAACAAAATTTTGGCTTTCTAAAGCTTCTTCATGGTTTATAGATTCAAAAAAATAATCCACTTTAAAATCACAAAATTCCTGAACTTCTGCATCTGTCAACATCATCATATATTCCTTCACAATTTCTATAATACTTTCTTTTTGATTCTGTACTGAAGATATTTCATTCTGGTTATCATCAAAAATTTTAATTTTCTTATCTTTAGCTTCTTTAATCATGATAATTTCCCTGTCAATACCATCATTCTCAAAATTATTAAATACATGCTCAAAATATCTTTTTGTTTCAGCCATTTCTTCCAGTAATCTCACTTCTTCATCAACATGCATAAGCACATCGTCCAATTGTTGTTCATCACCTGTCAAACCTGAAAACATAAACAACATGTCAGTTTCAAAATTACAAGGCTCTTCATTTGAAGTCTCAATGATTAGTTCCTCATGCTTCTCTGAACTATTCTGATAGTTCACTAAGTTATTGAGAAATTCTTCCTCAACATCTCTGACTTCTTCCTTATCAAAGAAAACTCCTGGGACTGTAGCTTCTTGACTATGCTTGCCAACTTCATCATAAGTTTGTAGAATACCTTTTTGTTCTACACAACTTCCTCCAACACTCAATTTATCCAAATAAGACAACAATGTCTCTTCCTCTTCTCTGATAAGACTTTGATCTTTCAAAGATTTCCTTGACTTAACTTCTTCAACTAAGTTCTTTGTGTCAAGTTTTCTTCTCTTCACTTCACAAATCTACAATGCATCTGTTTCCTTTCCTTTTTACATTTCCCATTGATCTTCTATCCATGATAAAATCCCTTCAAATATGATCCAATATGATTTTAATAAGAGAAAACACAACCATTCAACCATACCTTTTAATTTCTTCCACCAATTGAAGTCTTGAAAGTCTTTATGCATCTCCTTTTGTGTTTTTCTTGCCTCTGCCTCTTTCACCTTTTCATACGCGGGTTCAAATTCATTAGGCTGCATACCTGCAATTTTACATTCACATAAATAATTAATTCTAAAAATATGAGATACTCTTGTCTGTGAGGAGGCTATCGGCACATTCCTCTCATTCTGATCTGCATAGATCAGTTCTTCATCACTGTCATCACTGTCTCCTTCCCCAAGGAGAGATCCTTTCTTTGGTTCACAGATGCATTCTACTCCTTCATCCTCAATTGTTCACAGTATTAATTTCTTAGCAAAAAACTCTCTGACAGGCCATTTAACTCTTTATCCCACATAAAATCCTTGTTTCCATTTTTCTCTAATTCCTTTCAATACTAGCTTATTCAAACGATTGAGTTCTTCCTTCATCTCAGCCAACTCTATGTTCCTTTCTTCTTTACTCATTCCTTTGAGTCCAACTGCTTCAACACTCTTTTTCCTCTACTTCTGACTTTCCTTTGTACCCCTGTCATGACTATCAATAGTCAATTCCATTTCTTCCTTTGGTGAACTTTCCTTGTTCACTAGTGAGCTGCAACTAGCGTTTTTCATTGATAACAAGTCTCCTTCATGCCTCACCAAACTTTCCTGAGTTTATCCTTTTGACACCTATTGGTTCTTTCCTCGAACCTTTCACTGACTAATAATTCTACCCAATGCTCCTCTTGTTGGAATTATTATGTCCTATCCACAATCACAATTGTGGAGCTGCCTCAACAACTTCTACCAACCACAGTTAGAAGTTGTTCTCAGCTTCTCTCGAACACTCCTTTCTTTAGGCTCTACATATTCAATTGCTCACTTCCTTCTTTCATTCAGTAATTTCATTTACTATTGGTACTATCATCTTTACTCATCTGAGAGTTCTTCTTGCTCTATCTTCTTTAACATAGCTCATATGCTATGATGTTGGTACAACTCATTCTACCTTTCAGCAATTCCACTGACCTGCACAATCTTATCTCAAGATACATCAAAGTACCTTTCAAACCTACAATATTTCTTCAAAGATGTCTTAAAACTAATTCCCATTCCATCAGTTAAATCTTTGCCAAATGATTCATCTGTACACCACTTCATTTAGACTTTCCATTCAAAAAACTCCATACAACCAACAACTATTTCCCATTTTACTTTTCATAATGGACTCTTCAACTTTCAAGATCAATTAAGATTAGATTTGAATTTAAATTATATTTACTAATTCATGGTAGAAACTACCAATTTCTTCTGATAACATGTTTGTAAGCAAATCATGTCTTGCTTCTACAAATTTCAAAATTCATTCCTTGTAGTGGTTCTTCTTTCAGTCCTGTTAAACCCAATCTCTGTTCTTTCAATCATCAATATCATTGCCTTCAACAATACTTTAAGTAATCTTCATTCACTCTTCAATTTAACTTTAAATTCCAAACCTTTCACTCCAATTTAGCTTTTAAATCAAATCAATCATGCAATCAACTTACACAGAAACTTCATTTTCCTGGAAGGAAAACATCTTCTCCTTTGAAATTTCAATCCCTTGCTTCTCTTTAGATGTTCAAAACACATCTCTGCAAAACCATCAAAATAAACATTCTTACCAGACCTTCATAAAAAGTTCATTTTTTCCCATTCTAATCCCAGTGTCCTTTCTAGTTTGATCCCCATCTGTATCGGTTCACTTCAGTGCAATTATACATGTGCTGGAATTAAAATTCAGTCTCCAAACCAATATTTATAGAGCGTTGAGCTAGCTCTAATACCACAAATGATGCAGAAATCCAGCCAAATACACACAGAGTACGCAGATCAGGCATAAATTTTATTGCCCCCAGGAATTTTAGCCCTCTAAGGAGTTAAATCTTCAATACGTAATGGTTTAAGGCCCATTTCATAAATCCATATGCGGAATACTTTATTAAGCCCCAATTATAATCTAACCCTTCATTCCCTTTCTATCGGGACTTATAACTCAACATAACCATCTTTAACTTTGATATCGGGACTCATTCACCCTTATAAACCTTTGTTAATCCTTATGCTGCACATATAACCAATTCCCACACTATAGCTTTGATTATCCCGGACATTACCACAAAACCCTTTATCGCGCTTTAATCCATTTAAAAGAATACACATAGACATATGTGAACTCACCTTTCCCACTGTTGGATACCTATACCAATAGGTTTCATATTTCATGATTGGCAAATTCAAGTGCCATATATGCTCTGCTTTGCTGCTACAAAGATCCCATATTTGCAAGGAAAGACAAGGTGTGTACATGACTTCATGCCTATTAAAGTTTTGATGGATGATCCAACAGTGCAATCTGGATCATGCCATGTTTTCAATTTTTTTTGTAGAATAGAGAAAGAAATCTGTCCAAACTGTTTAATCTTGGCAGATCAGTAGTTAGGCAGAGAAATTAAGGTTCCCAACTGCTTAATCTGGGGCCTTGGAAGAAATAAGGGTAGTGCTAGATAGGGAATCAAAGCTAAAAGCCAATGGAAAAGAAAAGGCACATAAGGGGTTTGCAAGTCCAAGTGCACCCTCCAAGAAGAAACAAAAAATGCTAGGCAAATTAGTTGGGTAGGTAGATGGGGTTGCAGAAGTGGTGTTCCTTCCAAGCTGAACTTTGCTAATCCAAGACAAGGAAAACAAAACACAATGGAGCATGTCTAACTTCCCTTTTTCCCTTTGTTTATCACTCATTACTAACCTCCCTTCACAAGATATGTTGTGATAAAGAATTCAAGGTTTTGTGTTGGTTCTCTATAGGCCTTCAGAAGCCACATTTCTTGTGTAAAGTTCTTTTCATTTTTGATCTACTCTTTAAACTAAGTTGTTTCAAGAAAACTTAGTAATACCAATCTTCATTCACCATCTCCCTCCATATTAACCCCCTGACTTGTATTATTTAACCTCCCTATGTCACCCTCCCCCCTACTATAGAAACCCCAAGCAATGTATAAATACCCCCTCCTTGGCATTATAGCCATATGGTTCACTACTAGGGAATTGGATTAACATCTGGTTAAGCTCAAGAACCCAAGCCTAGCCTCTTATCTCCATCATAACTCATCTGCCTAGCCAACTCTCCATTTTTGCCTAAGAAACCCTTAAAAAACCCCTTTTTGTACCTTTATACCTGCTTAAAGGACAAAAATGTGTCAAAACCCACTTAACCCGCCTTATCCTAAGGTCGGGAGTCATTTTTGTGCCTTTACATGAAATTTCATTGAAAACTCGCCTATCCTAAGTTTCTATCATTTGCGCGTTTATGCAAAAACTTCATAAAAACCCTCTTTGTCTAAAGTTTTGAAATAATCTGCGGATTTGCGAAAATTTCATTAAAAACCTTTGTTTTCGCCCCTTTTCCAAAGTTTTCAGAAATATTGATTTAACAAAGGAAAAACAGTGAAAAACTATTGAAATTTGTCAAAAAACCCAAAGGGTCTCGCCAGGCGCAATTACCAACGAAAATTAATTTTTAAACCCCGCCCGTTGACCATATCTTCCATGCAGCTTGCTGGCCTGATAGCCGTCCGATCAAGCTCCTCCAGATCAACGGTCGTCGTGGATTTCGAAGGGGCCCCGACGTCCGACAGATATCGTCTGATATCTGTTAGACGATGATGTCACGTGGATCCACGCGTCGCCCCCATGTTCCATCGGAGCCCCCTCTGACAGATTCCTTGCCGTATAGGAGGGGGCCCGATATGATGCCATCTGTCCACCTATGTCAGCGTCCTTTTGTCGTTTATGTCAGTGCCACGACCACGCTCCCTGTCCACCATTCGTCCACCTGGCCGCCAGCTCACCGCCCCCGTGGACCGGTCTTAGGCCGCCACGTCACCTGATGACGTCCTGCTGACGTCATCCAACCCGGACCCACTTGCTGACGTCATGCTAACGTCATTTATAAAAAGGCGCCAATGACCCAAAAACTATATTTTGTCGAAATTCTCGCGTTTTTTCACTTTTTTGCAAAAAACGTCGTTGTTCCTCTGCATGCATTTTTACGACGAAAACTCTACCAATTGGCTCGAAGGACCAGCAGATCATCAGCTCGCCTACCCACCAGCTATTCCAACCCGGGCTGTCCATTTAAATAGGTATTTGTCCATAAAAACCTCTCTGCAACCTGGTTTTTCCTGTGAATACTAAGAACACCTTAAAACACAGAAAAGCGCTTGAATTCACCATAAAACTACTAAAACCCAGCTCCCTCTTGGGAAATTGACAGTCGAATTTCACAAGCCGAGCCATTAAAATGGCCATTTTCAGTGAAAAACCCTTCTCCGTTCGCGCAGTCGTGAACCAAAATCCATAACCTGCTTTCAATTATCAAGAAAGGTCTACTAAACACTGTAAATTGCTTTCTCAAGGAGCCAAACAATATTCCAATTGCTGTGGACTTACCCTGCTACCCTGCATTCCTCAAATTTTCCTTTCACAGGCAGTACTCTTCTTATTTATCAAGCAGTATCCAAACAAACATGGAGACTCCAGCGGCACCAGTAGCCCTCAATGTTGCTCCCCTAAATGCCCCCTAGAGAGAGCTGGAGTGGCAGGATTTGGCAGACCTAGACTACCAAATCTCAGAGGACTCCTTATCAAAATGCAAGTTCCACATTCACCTATTAAATGAGCTCAAAGCCAGACATAAAGATGGGACAAATATTCTAGGCATCTGGGATTCCTTCCTCCCAATTTTCAAGCTCCCTCAGGTCAACCAGTTCCCTGACCTGATTCACCTATGTTCTGTCTGCTATGACGCCATGCAGAGGGCTGTGCTTGACCCTACAGGTGCAGTAGTATTCTACATGACCCCTGAGGCCATCAGGGAAATGCTGTAGTTCAAAACCCAGAAGAAATTGGTCCCCTTGTCCCTATTGGACTTGATCAACCAAGGATCCAAGATATTAACAGAGGCACAGATCCTGAAGCTAAATCAATTGTTCATAACAAACTCTGACACAGTGCTGTACCCTCCCATTTTTGATGGCTACCTCAATCAACTGGGTGTAGACCTTGCATATATGATTAGTTCAGTTTTGGGGTACAAGTCACTAGAATTTATTGAGGAAACTGTACTAGTAATGATGACAATGTTTTCCCCTGGCAAGACTCCTATCTATTATGACTATGCTACGTACATTTCAGATAAGATGCATGAGCAATTTTTGAACTTGTCCAGAGAGAAGGTGTTCAGATACACCTACATTTACCACCTCATCCTGTACTACCAACATGAGAAGTTCTCCTTTGAGATCAAGAGAACTGATGCAGCAGGCAATCCAAGGTCAGTGGTGTACTAGACCTCAGTGTTTTACCTCAGCACATACTCTCCGTATACATACTCTGAGTTCATAGACCTCTTCATCCATCCAGCCATGTCTTTATTCTTAACCTCACCCCCTCCAAGACTGACTGATGAGATGCAGAGGATTCTGTAGCTATCCAGTGCATACAGCATAGGGGATTGGTACATCTACCAACACTATACTGTAATCAGAATATATGGGTGTGAGTTGTGCCCATACAGATTGCCCAGGTATGTGCCTATGAGACTGTTTGCCTTAGAATACTTTAGGCAATTTGGCAATGCCGATATGGTGCACTTTGCAGGCAAGGGCAAGAAGGCACAACTAAAAGTAAGAAATCAATTAGGCCAATTTGTCTTAAACAAAAGGGAAGGCTGGAAAGAAGCTGACAGGAAGCTAGAAGGCCTTGGCCTAAAGCAAAGCTTCCTTTGGAAGCCTTATGACCCTAACATGTCCATATCTTTAAGAAGGCAGAAATACAAGCTCTCCAACTATGAACATGTGAGCATGCCCTATATTGAAAGACATGCCAATCAACCAAAATGGAGAAGGAACACACTAGAAGAGCCAATTACTCAGGAAGAATTAGTTGAAAGGGACAGAAGGCATTTATTGAAAATGGCTGACTTAGAATCTCCTTCTCAGGTACTTACTCTGCCAAAGCCTCAAGTAGGAGCAGCTGCTTCATCTTCTACAACACATCAAGGGGCAGTGCAAACCATAGGCCAAGATCAAAGCAAGGGCAAGGAGAAGGTTATGGAAGAGCCACAAGCACAACAGGGTCAAGAGCAGCGACCCCAACAGGAACAACAGCAAAGGGACCAACAGGGTCAGGGGAAACAAACAGCAGAGGCCCCAATGGCCACCCAAGAGCAGCCAGTGCAAATGGCACCCCCAAGGTAGGATTCAAGGATTGACTCTTCCATCGTCCAGACCCCTCAAAGGGAGGATGTAAGCAGAAAAAGAGATAGGGAAACCCCCCTTGCCTCATCACCAGAGAAGAGACAAAGGCTGAATCCCTTCTCTGATGAAGAAATGCCCAGCATGGAAGCCTCAGCCAGCTCCTTCCAACAGGAGCAAGACAAGGCAGCTTTAGGAGAAGTGAGCTCCTCAGGACAGAGGAAGGGAGGAGAAACAAGCATTAAGTAGCAGTTCAAAGATATCAAGAGAAGGAGTGAACCAATAAAGATTCAACTCTACAATCACCTGCTGAACATGGCTCCTACAAACCAACAAAGGCTCATGTCTGCATTTGATGCACAGGAGGGGAAAATGGTCATGAGCCACTTCACACCAACAATGCAGCAACCACAATCCGCAATAGACTACATCAGGACCAATTTGGAGGTCCTATCAAAAGACATCCACCCAATGGATCAAATTGAGCTCCATAAACAAACGGGTGAGATGGTCTATGCCACATTGGCTGATAAAACCCTGGTCAACTACAGGCTGCAAAATAGCTTGAACAATATTGCTACACAGCTTGAGTTGGAAAGGGCTTCCTCTCAAGCTAAGGACAACAGGATCAAAGCCCTAGAAGAGATTATAATAGAGTTTGGGCATGATCCCAAAGATGTTAAGGCTGTGCAAGAAGTCCTCAGGCTAAGGGATGCTGATATGGCAGCATTAAAAAAGAAGTTAAAAATCCCAGCAACTTTTCACCCACAAACGGAAGAGGTTGCCCAGCAGAGGCAGGAAAAGGATGCAGCTTCTCTACTAATGACACTATATAAAGAGCTCATCCAAACTCAGGAAAAGCTGCAGGAGTCAGAAGCCACATTAGAAGCAGCATTACAGCAAAAGGAGGCAGGGCAAACCTCATAGCCACCTCCAGAAACAATAAATCTTGAGGAAACCCCTCAAGACACTGCCCCTCCCAGCCAACAAGTGTAGCAAGCAGCCCCAGACACTTCAGCACCAACTACCTCAGCACCAACAACAGAGCAGGCTGAAAGCCTGGACATGCAGAATCTGAGGAAAGAAATTCAGGTCTTGGAGTCCCAGATGTCTGAGCTGAGCCAAGCCCAGGACAATCTGGCAAAAATAAATGAAAAATTTGACAAATCAAAACAGAATGTGGCTGAGAGAGAGAGGGAGGTAAAGGCCCTCAAGAAAAGGATTGCTGAGCTAGAAAAAGAGCTCACACTGGAAAAAGTTACATCAGAGCTTAAAAGTGTCATCTGGGGCAATATTGACCAGTCTATAATAGACCAGTGGGAGTATATTGAGGCCATACATGAGCAAATAACGCTCATTGGAAGAGCACGCAAAGAGATACAAAGGGCAAGGGCATCTCTAGGTAGTATGCCTGAGATTGCCACTAGGATGATAGACGTGCTAAACTACGGGACAAGCTCCCAGCTGATAAAAATGGGAATTGGAAATAGGACAGAGACCATCTCACTAATCAGAAGAGTCCTGACATTGAGAAACCTGATTCAGACCCTGGAAAGAAGAACCCAGGACATGCAAGCAGATATTAATAAGTTCCAGAACAGGTTTAGGGCATTACAAGACAGGGGGCTTCCTAGCCCATTGGATCCATCAGGGAAGTTACTCTCACATGAGAAATATGCTAAGAGAGTAAACAATTTTGCAGCAACTCAGATTTCAGAGGCAGCTAGTGCATCAACAGAAGCAGGACCGGTAACAGGGCAGATCCTCTTTAATAGAGTAGAAAATTTATTTTTATTAGGAGTGAAATTACACATTTATTTGATGAGCCCCCTCATTTTTATAAATATACAGAGGCTGATGAGACCATGGGGTCAATTTTGAAACATCAGTTGCCTTCATCAGATGTATGGGAAGAGTTGATATGATTACTGTTAAACCAAAGTCA